>JAMKCH010031615.1:0-25515 GCA_023653785.1 Ophioderma brevispina | reverse complement strand
TACCCATTCACAATCACAACGCGCCTCGGGATCAGTCTTTTTCATGTTGCTGGCCCCCGTATGTGGAATGTGCTCCAACAGCATATTCGTGAGGCGTCCACTCTCACCAGTTTTAAAAAACGCCTCAAATCCCATTTCTTTCCTTCGAATAACATTGTATTGGCATATTACACGCAGTTATCATTTTGCATTATTTTTGTTTGTTATTCCATCAGTTGTAGTGTAAGGCCATTTGTATGCGCTTGTAAATTCCATGCTAAGGCTCAATAAAAGATTGTATTATGTATGTATGGTTAAGCGTCACTGGAGTGTGAAAATATTAATTTTGTAATACTGTCTTCAAATCATTTTTTTAATGAATTTGAACATTTACCAGTTTTACATATCCAGTAACCACTTAAACTACAGGGTGACCCAATACAGTTTACCCAAATACAGTGATTTTTTTCCATCTGTATCTGTGGAATTTTATTTTATCATAAAGAATGGCTATGAGCTTTCTTCGTGAAAAAATGTTCATATTGGTTTAGTGGTTTTCAAGATATGGTCCAACTGAACAATAAGTCAGCACAACAGACTTGTCCACGGAGCATCATCACCATAACAAAACTATTTTTAGCACAACTGCAAGACTTGTCTATGGGTATTTCATGATGGAAAATGATGAAGTAATACCTAAGTTGTTTTGGCAAACCGGCTTTTCAAATCTGAAAATCATAGCATGCAGTTGTTGCTAAATACAGTTTTTCTGTCTTGTGGCGGTGGGGGGGGGGGGGTAGACACGATCTGCTCGGGATAAAGTTTTTATTGGGTCACCGCAGCCGTAGCCAGGAATTGATGTTGGGGGGGGGGGGTGTTGTTTTTGTTTGCTAAACAATTTTTTTTTTCGGCTCGCTCCGCTCGCCGGTTGCCCAAATTTGTTTACGTCGCATCCAAAATCTGAAGAGCGGGAGGGGGGGGGTGCGGACAACTGAAACAACATCGGCTTTACTAAAACTCTATAATTATAACATTCATGCGTGCAAAACACTGTATTGACCAGGTAGCCACACATGACAATAACACGGGCAAAATTTAAACACTCCAAAGCGGACCCTTCAACATCGAAAGCGGACCTTTGTCATTTTTTTGGGGGGGGGGGGGCGTCGCACACCCCGCACCCGCCCCGGCTACGGCCCTGGGTAAACCCTCCCTCGGTCCACGGTGATGAAAAGCTAAGCGACTGAAATTTCCTAAGACTCTCTTCAACCCATGATCGTGGACCCTCCGACTCTGTAGGGACAACGTCTTTCCAACTCTCCCCCGAGTCGGGGAAGTACCCCCACAAACATTAGTCCAAAACCCTGGTTCTGTTATACTCGCACTGTCTCTCGACTTGCCGTATGCGCGAAGAGACACTTAGCAAGACCAATCAGTGTGACGTCTTATTTTTTGCGCAGGATGTAAAAACGGGCCCTGGGACTGACTAAGCGGCAGGTGGTTGTCGCGTGCGCACCTTGTGAGTTGGCTCAATTAGCAGGTGTTTGGCCTCTCATCTCCCGATTTCTCGGTTTTAAAGTTTTATTTGACTTTATGATTTGAAATGCATTTTTATTGCAACTCTAATAAAATTAAAGTCACTAGTAGTGGTTATGTGTATTATCATTATCAATCAAATACTAGTATCCGGAAACCCTTGTCGTGTACCTTTATTGCTCATATTACTATACGGTCCAAAATCATGTTTATTTTGCATAGTTTGTCACTATCGAATAAAGATCTCCATTTCAATTTTTATCGCATTTCAATAACCTGCGCCTCATGCATCTTAAATGAAGACAATTTTATCATTGCTTCCGTATCGAAAATCCTCAGATACTATTAAAACACATCTGGCTGTCGGCTATGCAATTCGTTATACTTGACATATTGGCTGACACCGGGTTGGGGGGGGGCACTCACATAATTAAATGGATATGGGTGTTAGGCTCGTACTTCCAAATCCAAGGCATTCGGTGGACAGAGATTTGAAAAATAGGTCTTTGGGTGAGAGATGGCCAAATTACCCCAAAATAGGGGGTTTTCTGAGTGGCAAATATGCAAAATGTTCCCAAATGGGTCTGGGTTTTCAAAATTTCTAAAAAATAGGTCTTTGGTAAAATTTTATTTGTCCCCCAAAATCACTGTCTTTGGGTGACATGGTAAATTTTCAAAATATGGGGTCCTTCCATTTTTGGGTGATGAGGTGTTTGGGTGACAACGATGCTGAAAAAGGGGGGGTCTAAACAGACTTATATACATATACGCGTCGCTTTCAAGATGGGAGTCCCCGGGGGCTTGGGGAGGACAGTCTGACGTTTGTTATCAGGGTTTTAGAGTGCCCCAAAAGGTCAATGTCATCTAGAGGTCAATTTGCACAATCTAGCTACTGAACCGGGGCAGTCTGTGTGTCAAAAGTCCACACAAGGTCGAAGGTCACCCATGTGGTGGAGATACACTAGTTGGTACCTATTTTCGGCACAATTACCCTTAGAAATTGGTTACGGTTTTAATTTTCAGCTCGGCACTGGGCCTGACACTCGGGAGGGGGAGGGGAGAATTTCTCCCTAACGCGAAGGCTTTTACCGGGCGCCGCGGGCCGACCAAGCCATTAATCCTGCTACACAAGCTATGGAAATGGGTTAAAAGGAAGGATTTAATAAAAGAAGGAGAAAGAAACGGGGAGGAAGGCCATACACAGGATGCTTGGGGTCGGGACCGTCTTCGTCTTTTTTAAAAAATCAGCAGACAGCTGTATAGCGCTGGGAAATATTCGGTTTTCTGGAAGAATGGACGCCACTGGGCTTGGTAAATGAAGAGCTTGTGCTTTTGGTGGCACCTGCAGTATGCATGATAGGCCCTATTTTATTTTTAGAATGATCAGCCCATCCTCAATTGGCAAATACTACAACCAACACAAAAAAACAAAAAACCAGAAGAATCACAGACCATTCTTGATTTCTCAGCTTCTCCTTCCCGTCTTTTTTTATTTTATTGTTGTTGTTTATTTCAATACTTGGACCCTCTGATAGGCCCTAGAAACAATGATGTACACAATATATCTCACAAAGCACGAAAGTGAGCAGTGAAACTCTGCAACTGTACTCTGCATAATTCATGCACTATCAAAACTATTTAAGGAGCTATTCAATTAGCTTCGGTCGCGTAATCGATAATGAAACCCAAGTCCTTGCCCTTGATACCACCTGTTTGATTTTCGTGTCTGTGTCCCGGATTAGCATTTCAAATTAACCGAAATGTGCGCAAGGTAATGCTGTCACGTTACTTGTGAATCGATACGGCTGGAGAACAGTTTCCCTACAGATTCGTCAGTCTAGGCGGGCTACTCACTACCTCGTGTTAATTCCAGGAGCCCTGTGTAATTCGTGTTGGCTGGTATAATAGAGTGCGCGGTATTAGGACTGGCATGTCCACTGGGTGGGAAGCTGAAAAGTCCTCAAGTTTTGAGTTTAGCCTTTATCTTTTAAACCAGTGCTCTCTAAACCCAGAGACAAGAGCCGAGACTGGGTACAGTCTAGGCCCTGGGTCACCTGAAAGCAATAATTAACTTGTTGCTATTGAATTAATCTGATGTGTCATTAAGGTTAGACGTTTCATATAGAAGTCCCATGGTTGCAAATGAGTATGCGTCCAAGCGTCAGCACAACGTCATTCAGCGCATGACGGAATCAATTGCATGATCGTTTTGCATCTATGGGACTTCTATATATATAACATCTACCTAATCATGGGCGGATCCAGGATTTGCAAAACGTCCAAAATTCCGGGGGCTGAAAGGCTTTAACTTGTCCAAAATGAGCTTAATTTTGCAAGAATTTTCAGAAATACCGGAGCGCGACCCCCCCTGGTCCGCACATGCTAATTGACCTAGTTTTAGCGTGTTTCATGCGAATGCGTTTTACAGAAGCTGTCCCAAAAAACTATACAGCAAAGATTAATTTTTTTGGCCAAATTTAAGCATGATCTACTGGAGTTTTACTGATTCTTTTTTAGGAGGGTTCCAGCTTTCATTAGAATTGTAGTTGGTGTAATTTGGGGTTCTGGTTCAGGATTTAATGGTTAATTATCATGAGGCAGTTTGCAAAACTGTTGGGCCAGTTTCGGCTATAATGATATCAACAAAGTTGCCATTGCAAATCACCTTCAAGACAGTCTTTATTGAAAATTAAAATAAAAGTGTAATAATGAGGCTGTTCTTGTGATGACACCATAACTATATTTACAATGTCGCAATTGCTAATAAGTAATGTAGCATTGGGAAAACAGTCTTTGGTTGTCTCAGCCTCACTCCAGGTTTCAGCAGATAGTAGACCATAGAAACACCCTTATTGAAAGTACACTGAGACCTTTTGAACACAACCATCCCTTTTCTTTATTGCGCTTTTGTATACCATGCTTTCTTCCTATATCTCCCTTGCATCTTGGAGGCATTTGGGGAATAAAGGGAAGGGTAAATTTGTCCTCCACAGTAAGCGTTGTCCGCACATTTGTCCCTCAAACAACTTGTAGGCTGTTACATTAGTTTCAGCCGTCATTTTCCATGAATTTCATGATTTACCCCCCTGAGAGTGAGTCCATCATTTCACCCACACATAATAATTTCTGGTGCTTTTACTGCAAATATATATTGATTGTTCAATGCATATAACACATTCACTTTGATATGTTACAATTCTTTTGTTTGAAAGTGTTTAATCCTTTTGATGCTACACGCCTTATACCTTTAGTTTCTTGACCTTCAAGTGAAACTGGCCCAAGTGGTATATTATCCTTTGTGTGTTCAACTGACAATATCTCGTCTGGGTTAGGGTCCATCAAATGGGATGGAATAAAAGCGAGGATTTAGCTTGGATCTTGTCTAACAAATAAAGTAAAAAAAATATCAGGACAATGCACAGGTATATTTTTTATAATTTTTAGTTGATTGTATAGTTTTTATTGGGACAGTCTGTTATAGGCCCTTCCTGTATTTTGCGAAACAAACGCCATTGGTTTCACGCTTTACCGTTCCATCATACCTGTATACGGAATAAAGCGTGGCGCAACTGTTGAATAGCCGCAGATTGAACCACAGGAAGTTGTATTTTCCCTGCCATGTGGCTTCACCTTTATTGTCCAATTAAAGGAATTTTGTATAACATAGAACATCTGTGTGGAATATGCTGCACCAGCAGGTGTATGCATCGGTTCCCGCCACCTGCCACGCCGAAAGCAACTTCCTGTTTGTTTCAATCGGCGACTCAGCCCACTATATACATGTGTAGAGTTCAGTGGTCTCATTAAAAGTAGCGGTCAAACATGAAGATACAGCTCAAATGCCTTGTCACTTACACAGATACAAAAGTAACAGTCATCAATGTTGAAAGAATGCAACATACTTGGAGATTTTGTGTAGGATTGATACTCTATAGTTTCTCATGTGGTGGTAGCGTATAGAGTATCCACGTAAAATGTAAACCGGGAATCAATTACTTAAATTTGTTGAGAATACCACAATTACATGATAAGCATTCTGAACAGCTTCACTGTGACATCCTGCAAAAAGATTTGGGTAAAGAATAACTAGAAATTACATACCTTAGTTACAGTTCAAGTTCGGTTACAACGTAATCCTGCCTTAGACTGACCACCAAAGTTATTTAGCTTCCTTTTTATACTTGGATCCTCTGCCGTAGATGGGCTGTTTGTTCTAAGTTTGGTCGTAATATTGGACAGGAAAAAAACTTCTTTCATCCCTATTAGTCCAGGCTACATGGTTTCATTGATAACCGATATCAACATTGTTTTTGTTAGATATTTAACATATTTCAACGGTTTTTCTAACAATGTTTTATGCTGATTCTTGAATCGATCTGAGTGATGTTGTGCCAAGGCGAGAACACTTTTAATCATTTTTGTAACCGAAAAACACAAACAAAAACGAAATGGCCCCAAAACACAAAAATTTCACTGTTTTGTTCCTCAAAAGTTCTAATTTTAAGCATGCTCATTAAAACATACAATCATACCAATTAACATACATTCTTTAACCACGTAACCAATACAATAAAGTGTCTAATCATGATCTAATTTTGATTGCAGTTGATAATTGGTATCGATCCTGGTGTTTTAAACAGTTTCAAGAATTAAATTAAAACCACAATTTTCTTTTTCAAAAAATAAATCCTTCATTTGAATTATGGCTTTCGATACTCTAGATGCGATAATGAACAACTTTTATCTAGTACTGCAATTGTGAAACTCAATTTGTTGTTCCCTGCCTCCTGGAACAACTTGATAAGACACATCAATCAAGTAAAACACCCGGTTGCTTCCAACGCAAATATGAAAAGTCAACTTATTTGGTGATTTTTTTAATGATTGTATCTCCGCACACCTCTCAGTATTTCGGAGCTTGCTTGGTATACGTTGCATGGCCTCCACCTCGCTTACCCATAGTCGATCCGAGTGGGCCCCATAACGTTTTGTGTTGTCCCTGTCCCTCGTCTGTCCCATATCTTAAGTGTCGTCCTCTGTATGTTGTTTCCCCTTCCCCACTTATTTTCCTGTAATTTATGTTTATTATCAGATGTTTGTATTTGTTATTAGTAAGGGTGGATCAAATTGTTATTAGTAAGGGTGGGATCAAAAGCCTTCTCCCATTCATATAACACAATTGTGAGCTTCATATGGTTATATTCCTATAATCATAGCTCTATATTATAATAGGCCACGTTTATCTTGTCTGTCTGTCTGTCTGTCCGCCATTTTCTTGGAGGCGGGGTCGTACTGTCCCGAAACTTGGTGGGTGTGTGTATCTTGGGCCGGTCCAGATCAAGTTCGATTGATTAGCTTATACGTGCCCCACACGCCGGGTAATCGCAAACCTACTGCAAAGTTATCCACATCGGTACAATGGATCCAAACCAAGTACAAGTAATACTGTCCAGAGGGCAAGTTTTGTTTACATTTGAATAAACTAGGTCCCCACCTATATGCTTTGTTTGTGTGTGTGTGTTGCAGTGGCTTGGATCAAATTCCTTTGGAAGGTGTAGTATGACAGTGCACTTGCAAAACAGTCAATGGAAACACAGATATTGATAACCATGTAATGGACATAAAACTTGGAGGGTGTGGTTGATTCTTGATGCAAACAACACCAGGGAGTTTAGGATTGAATTAATTTGTTCACTATATTATAAATAGGCCAAGTACTTTGTTGTGTCCGCGAACTGGGTGGGCGGGGTCGACTGTTGGTGACGGAATTTTAAAAGTCACGGCAACGTCATCAGGGGTCATCAAGGTCAAACACACCGCAAAACCGAGGGTCATTCAGCCAGGTGGATCGCGAAATTCAAGTGATCGCGAAACCCGGGGACCGCCTAGTAATAACTATAATTACTTGTAACTTTATAACCCTTAGGTATTATATTGTATCATTTGTATTTGTATCCACAATCGTTGTTCTAAATGAGATATATACACTTAAACTTGAATTGAAACAAGTTTGTGTATATCCCTGTATCAGGGCCGCCGCTAGACATTTTGTCAGGGGGGGTGCAAAGTGAAGAATTTAAATATGTCTGCGTAAAGAGGTCTCGGAAGCATAAGTGAGTCGAATAAAAATAGCCTACAACTAACGGCCACGGTTCGGCCACTTAAGTACGTTGAAAATTGTCCTAGAGTAGATGCTCTTACAGACATTTTTTCTTGAAAAAAATCTTTGAACACACACTCAAGTGCCTTGCGCAACCGGAAGCCCCTGGAATGGGTGGGGTAACATTGCCCGCTTTAGGGCCCCTGGCCAGGGGCAGAGCCCCTGCCGGGGTCCAGGGGGGAGCCCCGGAAGCTCTTGGATTAAGCTATTCAAACTTCACATGACACTTTTTGAGGGGTAATTCAAAAAGACTCCAAGTAAAGACTTGCCTTTCTAACTTTTTGCTCCTGAAGACGGGCAGTGAAATAACATGTATAAGCTTGTAATGCCAAAAAGAATTGCATATAGCGAGTGCCAATGTTTTTAATGGGTGTGGTGAAGGAGCAGAGCCCTTCTGGGGTCAAGGGGGCGAAGCCCCGAAGCTCTTGGATTTCCAGCTATTCAGAACCTTCAGTTACCACTTTTTGAGGGCGGTGTAGTAAATGGGAACCAATTCAAAGAAAAGGACTGGTTTCTAACTTTGCCCACTGATAGGGCCAGTATAGCACCTTGTACCGCCGATCAGGGGAACTATACACAGTATAGCTAGCACCCCATGTCTTTAACGGATAGGTGCATGAGCAAGCCCCTGCGGAGTTCAGGGGGCGGAAGCCCCGGAACCTTCTGATTTTAGCTATAAGAAAGGTATTTGTTGAAGGGTTAAGATATAGTTATATTTATTCAAATGACAGCCAGTATAGACCTATAAGTTTATGGTGTGGGAGATAGGGAAATCGATCCCTACCATTTTTTTCTGACACTCAGCTCCCCGAATGAAAAATTCCCTTATACTGGCTCGACCAAACTTGGGAATGGCCCATGGTTCCCCTCGTGTTTCTCACATTTATTTTAAACCTTTTGATCACAAGTCGGTTGGACATTAACATTCATGATTACCGGTGGTTAGCCTTGGAACAAAACTTAATTGGCTGAGGGGAAGAAAATATGGTGATATTTGGATTATGTAATTCTGGGTTCAATCTCATGCGTTATGATGCCATTATCCTTTGTTTCATTCTGTAATTCCCCTTTCTCTCTTTTTTCTCTTTCTGTTCCCTCTTTCTTGTTTAGCCTTTCTCTTTTCCCTTCTCTCTTCTCGTCCCTTTTTCTTTCTTCTCTTTTGGAGGATCGTGGGGGGGGTTCCACCCCCCCACACCACCCCCATGGAGACGGGCCTGCCTGTAAGTCAATCATATCGGCTTACATCATAAGGTAATCAGAGTAATCGATACAAGTAAGGTGCCATCCGAGATGGGGTGTCCAATATGGATGAAATGCGACACATACTAAGAGGCTGAAAAATCTTTTGTTTTTGATGGGTTTTGGATAGGCCTATTGGTGTCCCTATGGGGCATACGGACGCATGACACTTATGTTAGTGTACTGCGATCTTTTTTGGAAAAATGGAGAATCCAATAAAAAAACCAAAAAAATATATCTTTATGCCCTACAGGCATAGTGGAATCCTTTAATGACTGACGTTTGCACCAGAAGACTCGTGTCGAACGAAATCCCAATCTAGGATATCATGCTGCATATATCAATCACCGTTGCGTGTTTATGATATGTAAACTGGATCTAAATGAGTTATGATATACACTAACATTACATCTCTTGGCCCATATGTATATAGTAAGGGATTTGCCATTTGAAGCCATTTTGATTGGTGATGATTCTATTGATCATCAAATTATCGAAAGCTATTCAAAAACGTTAGTGAATATACCACGTTACCTTCTAAAAGTGATAAATATCACAGTTGCATTGACGTCCATATTAACTCTCTTAAAGGGTGTTAATGAAAAATCAATTTTAATTGGCCAAAAAAGGGTGCTTGACTGGACAGGCAAAAAAAAAAAAATTAAACTTGATTAATTAAACAGTATGAGTTTTAGTGTTTAGTTTTGGTTGCCTTTTGATATTTGAGTTTCTTACCAAATGCTCTCAAGTTTTTCGTATGGCACCCATTGCATTATTCGCAGAATTTGATCATTAGTTGAGAGAAAAAATCTGTTTGCCATTCTAAAATGTTACCCTTGAGACCTTGTGAACCATTTTAAGCCTACTGTGTTAAAAGCGTCCCAGATATAGCAAATGATATCCCTCATGAATATATTCATGTTCATTGATTGGTTAAAAGTGCGTCACATGACCACAAATAGTTTAACTATTTACGAGAAAGAGAGCGAAAGAGAGATCACAGGGAAATATACGCCTATTTTCCCTCTAGGGAAATAGGGGCCTATTTCCCTCTAGCCTCGATACCCGTGTTATCAGTTCCTTTATCGGTTCTTTCGCTGTGGTCAATACGAAGAGCCACGACTGTTGACGTTATGCATGAGAGTGCAGACTCTTACTTGTATTTCTCAACGTATATGTATTGTGTACGTTCGTATTAGTTATTGCTCTAAAAGGAACTTTGACGCATTGTTGAGGCTATTTCGTCGACACCCGTAGCAACAACATGGATGCGCCCAGTTGCAATAACACCGTTGGGAAACCTTCTGCACGGATAGTGAGAATACAAAAAAAAAATAATTACGTATGTTCTGTCTGTGTTCGAGTTGTTGTGTACTAACACCGTGATTCCCGACCAAGTGCTTTTTATTTTTAATGCCATGGACTGGACAACGCTGATATGAATGATCTCAACGCTGCATCACTGCATGACTGTGCACGCGCACGGTCACGGAAACAGATGAGCTATTTACATGCTATATGCAGGGCTCGCGCTAAGGATTTTTATTTGTGTAGCAATTTTTGCAACAGCTCTTGCTTTGATCATGTTGATAGAGCAAACGTACTCAAATGTATAGGGAAAAATTGCTACACAATCTTAAAATTGCATAGCAAATGGCAGAATATCTGTAGCAAACTGCTATGCTAAACATGTTATCGGGAGCCCTGGCTATATGCCGTAAATTCCGGGAGTAAATTCGGTACAGACTTCATCGTCATTTTTACGAAAAAGGTGTTGATATCGTATTAAGTGGGTGGACTTTCCTCTGCCTAAAAGGCAGTCAATCAATAGTTCTCTAGCTGGATTCTATCACCACGCGTACGTGTGGCGATGGATTCTTCTCCTGGGGAACTCAATCATATCAATGGTAGATAAAGGTGGATCAACTCACTCTTTTATATCGAACAAGTCTATTTATTTGCAGAGATGTCTATCAACTACACTCAATGAAGGCCATGATCGAAGGCTTAAAGCGTGTAATCCAAACGGCGTTTCGTTTCGCGAAATACAGTAAGCCATGATCGAACTCCTCTCTCAAGTTGAGATCTTTGAATTACATATTTTGAGTTCTGTTTTAACAGGTCAAAACTAATGAGAAAATAAATTTACAAAGGTGTATGCAAAATTGCAAATTTATGTTTGCCATGACCTTCATTTTTCAGTAGATAGCAGGCCTTGATAATTTTCTAGCAGCTTACTCAGTAACGTTGCACAGGATCTTCTCGGGGGGGGGGGGGGCAAGTGTTGACCTAAATGGTGACTTTAATAATGATGAGCAGCCATTGGATTTAGGCCCTTTTGGAAATCAACTCTTCATAATGTGAAAACAGGCACCGTTGTAGAAACAACCTCAATATCTGCTAACAACACCACCAAAGTCCTCACCATTGAGCTCAGCTGTGTCATATATAGTTACATCAGTCTACAAACCTCCATCAGTAGATTTCAAGCACCCTCAATTCAATCTCGGGAATCCCACCAAACCACATTTCTTCATTGGCAATTTCAATAGTACCCAATGGAGCTTCAATGAAACTGAACAAGACGGACAAGCTATCGAAGAATGGCTAGACAGGTAACATCTACGTCTCCTCCAAAACTCTAACCTTCCGCCATTATTTTATAGTACCTGTTGGAGGAGAGGTTACAACCCTGATCTAGCTATTGTTAGCAAACATGTGTGTAGCAAGGTTCTTCTGGGACCTGTTCCACTAACTCAACATCGACCATCGTCCAAGTATAATGCTGCAGTAACACCAAACAAAGTGCCTTTAAAGGGGGATGGCCCGATTTAAGGATATGAAGTTTTCATCTTGATAGATTGGCCTTCACTCGCGCCGATATTTCAATCCATTTTGATGCGAGAGCTAAAATGTGATTTTGTAAGCCCCATAGAGTACTTTGTAAAAATTAATATTGGTAGACCAAAATGGGGCACATTTTCGCTCATAACTTCCAAACCAAACATCCTTTGGCTCTAAGATTCACAGGGTAAATGAGCAAAATAGTAGCTTTCTTCTGATACCAAAATGTTGACCACTTCCGGTGAAATCTGGGGCTTCTGGGAACAAGGCTATTAGCGATCGGGCCATGGACCTTTAAGCATCACTTTAACTATAGGAAAGCACACTGGCAAGGATTCACTGATGACATGGATCAGAACGTGAAAACCCCATAACTATGACAAATTTGCTCAACTAGTGAACGAGTGATCAAGTAGAAGGCAGGGCCACCTCGACAACTCAATTGCCAAACATTCTTGAAGACGATTTCCGACAATGACGGGATGATGAGGTGGTACACCATCTTGAAAATACACACACACGTCTGATGACTCCATAGTTGTAATCCAAATCGTCTCATTAACTGGCAAACAACGTCTTGGTTCAAAATGGAATAATGAAACCAAAATCCGGACAGGTGTTCATACCTTTGAGATGCCGCCCCGAGGATGCTGTGGACAGTGTAAAATGGTCTGTAATCAACAGCCCGAACTGCACAAGGGAATTGGATTATTCTTTTTTTTTTTTTAATGAAGTTTATTAATGACACCTTTACATCATTGCTTAAATATTCTGCACTCTTAAAACTTTCTACAGTGTAGGGGCGTCTTTAGGATTTCTTTCTTTTTTTTACTCACCCCGCAAAGACCAGTTCATTCTCACCCTATATGGACAGAGAATACAAAATCTGATTTTGTTAGAATTTGTTTTAATACATTAGCTATAATGTATGTATAATGTGGTCATTATTCACACCAGAGGGGAATGGTGGAATTCCATTTCTTTTCTATGGTGAAAAATATCCCGTTCGCTTCCATTCAAATATTTCACAGTCCCACTTAATTTTATGAAATTTCTCCATTTAAAAATTAATGTGTCCCCCTCCCTCCTTGCTGACAATTTTCATGTCCCCCACTCGCTTACAATTTTTTTTTGTATTCCTTCAACTCAGCCATCTCCTCTGGTGTAGATAATGACCCTCCAAAGTTAAGGAACAATTAAGTTCCCTTGCAGTAATCTGGGTGAACCGATCACCCATCACAAACTTTGGTATTCACCTCTTAAATGGTTTGCCATTGCAGGTAGAACCTCAAACTTGCATTGGAATAAACGAGGTTGTTATATAACAATGCATTCACCTCACCTCTTGCAAGGTTAACCTTGCAAGGTTATTGGTTTTCTATGGAGATACCCAAACCTGATCTGTTGTGTAAATGCTCCCATTCATATTACTGCCAGTTTGAGGCTCTTCACAGAGGGCATACACTGTGCCTTCTTCAAGAAGTTCCAAAGCAATTGAAGAATCGGGGTTCAGAAACTCATCAAGACAAATAAGTACTCATTAGTCAGGAAATTAATGAATTTGTTGAAACTTCATTTGATTTTCAGATGTAATTTACGAGAGTGGTCATGTTGCAGAGACGTGATACCAGCATACTCAGGACGTAGCCTTTGCTCTATGTTATGACATTAATCTTGAAACATTTTTCGATTCATCATTACTTGATATTTAATATTCATGTTAGGGATTAATTTGTATTTAAGTGAATAGCAACAGGGAAATTGTTGATATCATCCATTTGTACGGTTTGAGCTTGTATTGAGTCATTCATCGGAAGTTCATCTTGTTCTTTGCCATCTTCGCATGATATTTTTACATTTCCAACTGACGCATCATCTTGCACTGGTGAAGATAATATGTTATCCTGTTTTGAAACATATTGTTTTGGCACAGAACCATCAGAAACATACGACTTGTGTTGCATTCCCAGGTGTCTTGTCAAACTTTCTTGTCCCGTGAGAAATTTCTTACAAAGTTTACATTGCACATATTTGTCTTTGGCATGTTTTTGAAGGTGCAGATTCAGATGATTGGGGAACTGAAATGATTTCTGACAAAAATGACATGCATGAGGCTTAGGCTCAGAATGAACTTTTAAATGTTTGGTTAGGTGACCTTTACGGGCAAAGTGCTTGCTGCATTGAGGGCATTCAAAAGGTTTTTCAATTGTATGTTTTCTCATTACATGGTCTGTTAATAGGCCCTTCCTAGCAAAACGCTTATCACAATGTTGACATGGAAATGGTCGATCAGCAAAATGTGTAGGCATGTGTTTGTCAATGCTGCTCTTCTGTGCAAAACATGTCTGACAAATAGGACATTGGAAAGGCTTTTCTCGCGTGTGCATCCTTATGTGAGCATTCAGATGGCACTTTTGCGGGAAAGACTTCTGACAATATTGACACTTGTGGGGTCTTTCTTGAGTGTGCGTCCGCATGTGAGTGTTACGAGCACTTCTGTGAGTGAATGCCTTCTCACATTGCACACACTTGAATGGCTTTTCATGTGTGTGTACTCGCATGTGTAGATTTAAGGTACTTGATTGTGTGTAAGATTTCAGACATACCTGACACTGATATGGTTTTTCTCTCGTATGAATCCGTATGTGTTTGTTCATATTTCCACTGACGGAAAAGTTTTTAGGACAATAAGGGCACTGGTAGGGCCTTTCTTGTGTATGGATCCGAACATGAGTACTCAAACCTCCTTTTTGTTGAAAACATTTAAAACAAATTGGGCACTGGTGTCGTCTTCCAGGTGGAGTGGGTCTTCCCAAGTTACAATCAACGCCTGTTGCCAGTGGCAACTTAAGATGCATTGGTGTCAGTTTAGGAACGAAGCCAAAAGAGTAAGTACCTCTTTTCATGTCTTGCAACGTGGGCTTTGAAACTCTTCCAATCCATGTTCGATAAGTTTCACAGTATTTTGCAAATGAATGTTCTTAGGATGCAGTGCATTTGTTTGGTTGTAAATGGGCGTCGCTTTTCATTCCATGGGTTGATTTTTTGACAAAAACTGCACACTTCCTGAAAAACAATTTGAAAAATGTTAACATTATCTTATCTGACAAATAGACATTCAAAAGACCGCATGTGTATTGAAACCAATTACAGTAGGTCATATGCATATGCAAGAAAGAAGTGCAAATACCAAGATCTATGTCTGACTGGACAACAGAGGATGGTCACATACTACTTTCGTCATAAAAGTAGTTAGCAGAGGTTTCTGCAAACATCAGTCAACATAAATGCCTGGCATCCTTGGGCATTCCTAAAGAAAGAGGAAGGCTGTAATACCGATACATCAGGCCAAAATTGCTCTTGGAAGCGAGCTATGAACCAAGTTCTTGTACAATTGGCTTTTCACCTCCTCGAATGAGGCCAATTTTGATGTTTTTCATCAGCCTTTAACATTGCATAATAGTTTGTGCATTAAGCCACAGTCTTTTTTGTTTTTTTTTTTTTCCAAAATATAAAATGCCCCTTTGTCTCTTCAATTGCTTTGCATAACTCATTATCAATAATTAGTATTCTATCTGAAATAAACAATTCATGAATTTAAGTCAAACTAAGAAGTCTAACCAGGCAGGGCCTTACACAAGATTTTAATGTTTTTTAAAAAAAAAACCCCTTTAAAAAGTGTTTTGTTATCGCTTTTAACCATTTGCATGTAAATTTAACTGCAACATGTCCAATAGAAATAAACGCAAAAACAATGCAACTTCACATAATTTTGAGGGCGTTGTTTGTTTCACATCCTGAGGAAAATGACGATAGTGGGCTTTAACAAACAACCCACTGTTGACAAACTTGTTATTAAATCAGCACAGTTTTGTTGTAGAAAATAAGGACATTAATTTGACCTACCCAGTAAATTCCTTCATTATACATTGTAGCACAGTAATTGAATTTGTGCCTCTTTGCACTGTTTTGGCCATTTGCGGGAAAGCCTCCTCTTTGGCAGTATAGACTGGGACATCTCACAATAGTTCAATTTCTTTCTAAACATACAATATCAATGGTCCCGGACCGCTTGCCTGCCATTTGTGAATGTATGGGCCCATATGACCTTTGACCCCTGATTACCTTTTCGTGACCTTTGACCTCATAAACCGAAAATAGGTTTTTCATATATTATTCATAAACCAATTTCAGTGGTTTCCAAATTGAACTTCAAATTCATTCAGCATACTTACAACTTGACTTTTGACCTCCTCAACCAATTGGGATCCCACTTGCACAATGCAGTTTGGTTTAAATCATTGAAGTATTGGATATTACAGGTCAAATGTTAACCTGTTTTCACAACAACAACAGTGGACAAAGTGATCCCTGTGTCTTTCTCTTCCTGCCTTGGCAGACGACACAAAAACCATTACCGTACAAAGGTAAAGCAATTGAACCGTAACCCTCTCATTCATCTAATAACCAGTTTCGAGGATCAGGTCTTAGGCCACTTTGTCATAATTTGTCCATTTCCGACGAAATACAAAAATTACAAATTTAGGTTCAAAAGGTTCCCTCGCTTTGTTTGAAATATTTAACCGTAAATCTCCCCTCCATTTAATGGTTAGAATCCAAAGCTACCGGGTACCTAGTCAATGTCGGAAATTGAAACTATGCACATTGCAATCAAAACAAATCATTTTCATGACAGTATAAAATTATCCATGACTGAATTTGCTGTTGAACACTAATAGCTGATTTTTTTCTACTACCACGGTTAAACAACTTACAAATTGGCTGCTTGGACATTAATTAGCTAAAGACAACTATCAGCCTTCACCCGAAAGAGAAACAGATGTGTAAATTTGCAGGTAAATCCACTAAAAGTGGAAGTATAATCTTAGGACTCTTATGGGTATATTTTTCAACTGTAAAATACAGACAAGGATGAAAACAGCAGCACAGTGTTAAGATATAAATCCCCATTCATTACATCTTGTATAGTGTCCGCACGACAGTTAATCTAGTCAAATAAGCCTATTTTTTTGGGGGGGGGGGGGGTTTCTATTATGTTTCTTTTAGAGCTTATCACTTGCAGGTATGTTAGGATACCTTTACGTTTACAAAAAGGCAAAAACTCAGATTTCTTTCTATATTTTTTTTTGATTGTTCTGATTTTAGCAATCACTGAAGTGGCCTTTATTTTGTTTCATATCTTGGTTGATTCCATTGAAATCGTTTTGATATGTGATCAATGCAACAACTCATGAGACTTCACAAGAAATTTTGTATAATTTCGTTACTTGAAGACAACTGGATCGACCCTACAAAAGAAGATTCAAAAACAAACAAGCAGCATCACACCAAGAACCAGCCGGTTATGCTACATTGTTTAATACTACCAATTTTCCAAAAATCCAAACCCAAACAGCGTTTTGCAAAAAGTTGAATGCTCGCCGCCTGTTTTTTCGTATCAGCACATGGCATCGAAGCATGCATTTGCATATATTTTTCTCATCAACCCTCGCTTTCCACCCCATAATAAAATATATACCATTATTTATTTTGTTTTTTTTAAAGGTGCAACCAGAGACTTCAAAGTCAACTTATTTTCTGTGATATTTAATTATTTTATATAGATGAGACCATGCAATATATTCTCTACCTTCTATTTGACTACAGAAATAACTAAAAATGAAAACAAAAGGTGATTGTATATGCTTATTTTCAATAGAAAAAAACTACGCTCAAGGCTAATTTCATATTTGCTCTAAAAAATGTAGAAGCACCATTTTTTTTCTTCTAATTTTCTCAGGGGAGGGGCTGCTAGAAATCCTATTTTGATGTTGCCATTGGTTTAACACGTAAAAGCGAGATCTTGACGAAAAATTCTGAAATTTTATCTGTTGTCAGGGGTGGTTGGATTACGGTAAACATTTTTTTTTGACCAAAGCGTCCATAAACATTCGGCTAGAAGTAGAACGAATAAATATTACTTCAAGAGCATTGAGAAATTGCCGAAGAGCGCCCCAAGTTTTGTCGAACCCTGGTTTTTTTACATATTTGGAATCGGCTTACCAATACATATTAGATCACCTGAATAAGAATGTTCACAAACTTTTATAGTGTCTTATTTTAATCGAAAGTGTTTTCCCACTTAACCGTAAATTACTTTTCCTTTCAAATATGGGTCAATCAAATACGTAGCCAAGTATGAGCTGATTACAGACAACAGCTTCATGCCAAAATGATCCAAAATCGTGTGGTGTTTTATAATGGCCGCCATTTTTCGATTAACAAAACTTTTAAAAATAATTAGTTGCTCACTTTTATTTAGAAAAGATTTCTCACGGGAAAAGTACTTTGTTTACTATAAACGGAGAAAAGGGAATATCCCTAGTTTTTTTTTGCGAATTGCCCTTGTTTAGATTTTGCACAATAGGGGAAGTCGGGATTCCCCAAGAGTAAACTTAGTAACTGAGTCAACTTGTTTAGCTTTAAGATCAAAACAGTGCTGACCTGGGGGATTCCCCATAGCAGTTATACTATGGAAAAGTGATGTGAATTCAGATGAGTTAATTTTTTGTGAATCTGATTTGACAGTGCTAGTTATTTTTATTCATTATAATGTTTGTAATACACTATTTTTAGGTACTATAGGAAATACTAGTTATGAAATATGTGTATATGAAGTAAGGAGAACTTGGCCAGAAGATTCTGAGCAGTTTACTCATCTATACAGTAGGTACATGCAGTTTTAATCTACAATAATGGTAGATTTTAATGCTCCACACAGTGCCAGGATTTATTATATTTTCATTCCATCCATTAGCATAGTGCTTGTAATTATTCTGTCATCTTTAAAGCCGAAAGTGCTGGGAATCAAAATAGGATTCCAAATTTTGGACAGATAGAAATCGCGGTGTTATCTTGACGATATACTGTGGAATTATATGGTCGTCGAGGGACTTATGTAAACCGTGTCGTCTTGAACTGCCTGGAGAACAAAAATTATCTTCAGGACTGAGAAGATTTCCCAATGGAATTATTACCTGAGGATTTATAACCGTAACTTTGCATGCTGTCATTTTTGAAGTCTTTCGCTGTGAGGACATATCATCCGTGAACTGCACGTTTCCATGTGGACATTACTGGACATTCTTGAGGACAATAGAATATTAACTAATTTTGTGTACTTGTGTATTTTGAGTATTGTAATGTGTGTTTGGACTACCAAATTCTTGAACTAAACCAATCAAATATCATTAAACTGTTATATTATATAAAAGTCAGATCACTTGTGCACAAGGCTATTTAGTTTGTGTGTTTGAAAGGTATTCTGACCTTAGGGCGTCCCCGAGACGTCATAACAGAATTGGGGCTCGTCATTGGGAATTGATTGGAGATAAATTTGAGCCTTTTGTTTAGAATTTACACATTAAAGGGTTATTAAGTATGGTAAACATGTTCACTTTTGCATACAAAATTTTGTGGTGTATACACTGTAACTTACTACCATTGTAGTTTTGGTTCAAGTTAGTATATTGTTTTGTAAGTACAATCACAATGGGTTTTGATCCAGAAGTTGTTTCATGGAGGCAAATAACTTGGGAGAAAGTTTTTGATGATCTGAGAAAGCCTGGTTAATGAAATAGCCAAGCATTTCGGACTTGAGGGCAAAACTACATTCAATGAAAAAGCAAGTTCATAAAAAATAGTTTGGATTGAAAAATTGGCCAGGAAGATGTTTGGGATAGTTCATATTTGGAAAGGGATGCATATTTTCTGGAACAGGGTTCAACCTTGATGCCCGTGCAAATTAAAGAACTTGGAAATGCAATGGCCATGGAAAAGGAAAAATTGAAAATTGAATTGGAAAAGAGAAGTTGCAGATGCACCATGCCAACAGAATGCACCAAAAGAATGGAAAGGCAAATGCAATGAAACAGAAAGAGATGGAATTGCAAATACAAAAAGAATTGGAAAAGAGAAATTACAAAATGAGATGAAACAAAAGAGCTTGAGCTCAGTTAAGTTAGAAAATTGAAACACTGCTCGCTCATCAGACTCTCGTCCAAACCCTCTGGTTTTTGATGCCGAAAAATATTCGCCTGGGTCCAAAATTTCAGGAACAAGAAGTAGACCAATTCTTCTTACACTTGAGAAAATTGCCAATAATCTTGAAATGCCCAAAGAATCTTGGACCTTGTTGCTACAGCAGTGTTCACTGGTAAAGCCCGAGAAATATTCGGCCATGTCATTATACAGATGTAGTGATTATGACGAGGTTAAGCCATGCAGTGCTCAAAGCAATATGAATTGGTCCAGAGGCTATAGAACAAAATTCAGGTCTTGGTCAGAAAAAAAGATGACCAGACCCACGTTGAATTTGCCCGCGTAAGCCACAATGTTTGATCGCTGGCTCCTCCTCAAAAGAAGTCGGGCAAAATTTTGGTCAACTTAGGGAGTTTGAATGTTATTTGAAGCATTCAACATTCAACAATAATATCAAACCCATCTGGATGACAACAAAAATTGAATTGACAGTTTGCGTGACGACGCCGTAAAGGCCGACGATGATGCTTTGACTCACAAACTCAGTCATACTAGTATGCCTACCCAAGAATTCTAGGTACACCAGTAGCAACAATAAGTCCGGGTTCAAAACAAAGCGTCTCCATGGTAGCACACTCAGGAGGAAAATCCCAGTCAGGTTCCCATGAAAAGGTGAGTCAAGAGAAGTAAGTGCTAATCAAAAGCATGTGATGGGACCCAAATCACATTCACATTCAATCACTGTAAAAGCCAGGACTACAGGTGTTGGGAGATACATGTCTATCCACCCAAAATGGAGAGAGCCAAAATTGAGTCCAAACCAAAGTTGTGCAGTTACTTTGAGGTCAAAAGTTCATCTTCTGTCTTCTGTTCAAAAAACAAGAAATCCGAAGGGCCGAAGGATTTGACACGCAAAAGTAAGGGATGACTTTTAAGTAAGCCTTTTGGTTTTGGAGTGATTTTGTTGTCCACTTCAGTGTAGTTAGAAGATCCAAACCATTAGAATCATGCGGGACTCGTGCTGCGCACAGTCTAAATGATATTGGAAGATGCACTTCATTTGATATTGAGAGTTTCAAAGGATCTAGTTGCATTGATTAAAGGGATAGGTATGGATTGTATTAGTGTCCCCTCTTCCAACAAAATGAATTTGAAAATCAGACTTTGTTTCCTGAACTGTCACCATTGGTGTTAGAAAACAGAACTCCCAGTAAAAGGGGGTATCCATGTTGTTAGGGAATGCTTTGGCAGAGGGGTAAAGTACTTCGTCCCAGATCCCATAGTTTTCCCATGTGTCCCTGTACAGTGTATGGTTTTGATGAGGAAACTGAAATTTTTCCCCACATGTTGCAGTAACTATGGTCAATGACTAGAAGCCCGCACAGGAAAACAGTTGTGAGGCAGGTTGGATTAGTCAATACTCATACCTATAGGAAGAGCGTGGAGGATGACTTGGCCCAAATTTAGATGATCTTTTCTCCTCAAATTAGAGGATTTGGAGGTCTCTTCCCTCTTCAGGGGAGACTAATTCCCCTGTTTTAGTGAAAATCCAGCCCCTGAACACAAACAATGTGAACAAGCTGGTTAACAATGAACCCAGCGGCCGCTGAGCTGATAGAGTTAAGGGACTGTAAAGGAGACCCTTTAAGCCATACAAGCTGGTTAAATGAGCAGTCACAATTAACCCAGCACTTATGAAATTAGGAGAGGGCAATTGACGCAACGGAAAGCCGACAAATTCCTGTATGTTTTTACAGCAAAATGGTGTCCTCCTGAGAAAATGGCGGCCAACCGAATTGCACTTGTATATGAGGAATGAAGGTTGTGCATCAAATTGTAGTGCCAAGGTATACCATAGGGAAGTGAATAGGCATAGCCCATGATAATCCCATGGCAGTACACTTAGGTGTGAGAAATACACATGACAGGAATTAGGAGTCCATTGTTTTTGGTGGGCCTTCACTCAGAAAAGACGTGTCTGAGTATTGGAAAGACTTTTCACACAGTCAAATGGTGGGCAAGCCAATCAGAAATTCCTATTGCTTCCCTTGCAACAATAACCGGCATTTGATGAGCCTTAGTAAGGGTGGTTTAGATTGCGTAGGTCCACTTCCAAAGACCAGAAGGAAATCCGTATTTACTGATGTTTGCTTCCACAAGATTCCCTGAAGCTATACCCTCGAGAAATATTAAGGCACAGAATATAGTGAACCTCTAACAAAGTTTTTCACACCTAGTCGGCCTTCCAAAATCAATTCATCTTAGCGAGGATCAAATTCCATGCCGGTTTATTCCAACAAGTCATGGACGCAGTTGGGAATTTCCCAGTACAGTTCTTCAGCATCCACCCAGAATCCCAGGGGCCCTAGAAAATGTACCACCAAACATTTAAACAATGATCTAAACCTATTGTTTTTGATTTGAGCGGGATTGGGATGAGGGTGTTCATCTCCTGTTATTTGCGACCAGGGAGGCTGTTCACAAGTCATTAGGATCAGTCCATTTGAGTTGGTGTTTGTGGTCCACAAAGTCGGGACCATTGAAACTACTGAAAGAATGTGTTGTGGGGAAATCCGATGTGAATTGTTAGACTATGTGTCTCAATTCGGGCACAGGCTCCAAAGAGCCCCTGAAATTGCCAAGCAAAAGCTCAGACAGAGCAGGCAAAAATGAAAACATGATTATGACAAAGATGCAGGAACAAATATTCAACCGGGTGCAAAGTTTTGTTGGCACTTTTTCCATAAAAGGGCATCCTTTGCAAGCCGGGTGTTCTGGACCATATGAGATTGAGAACCAAGTGGGCGGACCTTGGACTATGTGATCAAAAAACCCCCCAGGTAGACTTAAAGTCGACAATTTATGTCACATACATAATCTCAAAGAGCATAAGAAAAAGAGATGACTAAAGCCTGCATGTGTAATGAGTGTACAAATGATGACATCACGGAGTCCATAACCTGAACAAAACAGCACTGAAACACAGAAATTATTATGGTTCAATTACACAATTCTGACATCCTTGCCATTTTAGACAAGAAACTAGGTCCATCTCCAGAAAGTCAACAAGGTGAATTGAAAGAGTTAAGTCATGAGTGGGAAAAACATATTTCCTGATGTTCCCAGTGAAACACCTGTCATAACCCATGACATTGATGTAGGAGACTCCGAGCCTATAAAGCAAAATCTTATAGGGTGATCCATCAAGTGCAACATATCAGGAATGAGGTGAAATCATGTTAGCAATGGAATAGTAGAGCAAGCAATAGTGAATGGAGCTCCCCATGTATTCTGGTTCCGAAACTCTTATGGTTCATTTCGTTTTTGTCACAGATTTTCGAACGACCTGAGAAGATTCCATGGAATATTACCTGGGGATTTATAAGCGTGACTTTGCATGCGTCATTATTGAATCTTTACTGTGAGGACATATCATCGTTGAACTGCAACGTTTTCATGTAGACATTACTGGACATTCTTGAGGACAAAAGTATTAACTAATTGTGTGTAATTGTGTAATTTTGATCTATGTTGTTGTTTTACATACCAATTCTTTAATCAAACCAATCAAAGATCATTAAAACTGTTTATAGTATATAAAATTAGATCACTTGTGCACAAGCTCATTTATTTGTGTTTGAAAGGTATTTCTGACACTTAGGCGCCACGAGACGTCATACAGTGTGCAGTTGTTAAAGCACGCACATGTACAATGTACCTTTGTATGTGACCTCATTGACCTCCTATTCTTTACTGTATGGGAAGTTTGCAATTTCTCCACAAAATGGTCTTTTGTGCTTTACGTGCTTCGCCTGTAAAACCAGGTGTTCACTATAGGACAGTTCATGAATCAAACTTAACCCCTTGTTCTAGAAGTCTTACATTTAGTTTTAAAGTTTTTTAGATCAATTTAGTGCTTTTTGTCTCCATTGAACCACACAGTGAAGCAATGTTAGTGCTGTACAGGCTGTATCAGCTTGATACTGCATGAACACCTTCCTCTAGAGTTTGCTAATGTGAACCTGCTTACCGGGGGGGTTAAGGTGAATAAGCCGAATATGCCCGTCTTTTATGTAATAAGATGATGATTTAGTAGTTTCTGTCGTGCACGACAAGTCAAAGCACGGTTTTTGCTATAGTTACAGTACCATGTAACTCATTACTAAGAACTGAAGTTACAGAACTTCCATTATATGACTTGAAGCCATTTTTGTTCCGGAACTCAGTGAAGTTTCCCTTTGCAGAAGGATAACTTATCTTTAACTTTATTTTACTCACCCTCAAGTACGTACATGGATGTGTATCCATGATTTTCATATGAGATTGTTGATGTCAATCTTCACTTACCTATTTCGGGAAAATAGCCATTTTTGTTGAGGTCTGCTCATTATTACCTCACAAACCGTACTCGTGGATAGTAATCGCAAGGACTCACGTGATTAGTAAGCACGCTCCCCCCCCCCCCCCCCCCCCCCCCCCCATGGCGAACTACGCATTCGGTTTTTTTTTCGCCGGTGATTCTATATTACCTTGACATTATGCTAGCCAACCCTCTGCGGGGATATCTAGCCAAAACTCGTCCGGGCGTGGGAGCTCCTTTCTTTTAACATATTGACTACAATGCCTTTTTTACGAGGGGGTTTCTTGCCATGTTTTTTTGTTGTGCGTGTTTGTGGTATTTGCCTTTGGAAGAGAGTCCTAGTACCTTCACTCATTGCTCAGGCGCAGGGTTGCCAAAAATCCTCGCCCATTCTCGGGGTGGGATGCGCAAAAAGTCGCCCAAAACGCCGAAAATCTCCAAAATTAAAATTGCTCAAAATTGAAACCTGGGGATGGTCCAACCATCAATTCTGTGTTAAAATCATTTTGGACTCGATCTCAACTCATTTTTAGAAACATGAATTTAATACATATTGCATCATATAACATCATTGCATTAAACTATTGGAAAATTATTACAGTGTCCTTAATGTTTGAAACTTATTTTAAGTCCCAAAAAAGATAGCCTAGCGAAAAATACGTACGTAAGGGTTTGGTCTTGAACTACCACTACCAGGTGTAAAGAAGCAAAGTCTTAAAAAATATATCAATTTTATGGATATTACAATTTTTAAATTACAGAGAAACGAAGAGAAAATTTATAACTACATAGCCTAAATACATATATTTTCAATGAACTTTCTTTTCTAAATAAATATTACAAAAATTAAAATCAACTAGAATTTCAGTTTTCAAATAAATAAATGAACCCCACAATATCTTATAAGGATGATAAAAATGTACTTTACTTTTTCTTTGGAACGGTAACTATTTAAACTTAAACTTAACACGCACCGCTTGAGTGATCACTCTTTGATGTTGTGGAGAAATTTTTACCTCGCGGCTTTGAAGATGATCTAAACTGCCTTTTTAAGAAGATGCTTCACACTTCCCCCAGCTTAAGCCCTCTTAGGAAATTGCATTTCTATACGCTGTATTACCTGCTGTGCAGTTATTACTTGACTACTGTTTACTGATGTCTTACGAGTTGCTCACTCCAATAATTTCCTTTGTATTGCATTGCCATTGACTGACAGGAGGCTTTTGTCATCCGTCATCCGGCTGCACACTTACCCCAAGGCGGTATCCAAGCGAAACGTCTTTAATTGATCTCAATGTTTGTTTTCTCTGTGTTATGGTATATGTAACTCTTAGCCAAACCACAATTATCTCCATTT
>JAMKCH010031614.1:0-16566 GCA_023653785.1 Ophioderma brevispina | reverse complement strand
TTAGATCGAATAGTTAAGGTGCACTTCCTAACGGAAAGTTGCTTGTAACGAGGTCTTTATATCTGACTTGTATCCTGAATGATACCGTTTGTAATCCAGTCGTTTACAAAATAGTTGCAAGTATGAGATTTTGACCCACAAAATAATTGCTACTGAGCATAAGGTCGTGGCAACCGTTCCAGAAGAGCGGAGCTATTCATTATATTGAGTGCTGACACAATAAGCTAGTAGCGATTTTATTCCGTAAATGGTTATCAAGGAGTAGAATTGCAAAAATCTGGAACACCAATCTCGACGGTCTGTGGTAGGTAGCTGACATCATGAGACAGTGGTCTCGGCGTCCGAATCTCGCAACTCCCCTTTTAAAATAAATAACAGTTTTATTATTTTTTGCAACGTTAGAGGGGACACATTCTAGTCCAAAAAACGATTACGAAAAAAATAGCTGCACCCTTTGAGGTTAGCGTAATGGCTAAACTTGCTCTGGAGCATGGATGGGCGTCAAAAAATACCCGCGTGCCCAATAGTTCAACAGAGTTCGATTCTCTGTAAGCATAACCAATGTCATTGCAAGACGCTCAACTGTATTGTTATGTAAACCTATAGGTCAGTTCAGACCTTGTCATATAATACAAGTGTCCGTGTGACTGATCGTGTATTACCACCCATCTGTCTATTGGGCCTATTCCAGAAAAAAAAAAATGGCCCCCCCCCCCCCCCCCCCATAGAGGGCAAAATGCTTTGTTCACAACAGATCTGGAACATTCCAGGCTATCCTTCCATGAATTATATGGAATTCCAGAAGCTACCTTCCGTAAATTTACGAATTCCAGACACGCCCTTCCGTAAATTCCAGGAATTCCTAGACTTGACAAATGTAAAAAAAATCTGGGATTCCTAGAGGATGCACAGAGCTAAGAATAGGCATTTTCACACCCGATTGCAACTGAGCATCTGGCACATGCAGGACCCACAAGTTCAATTTATTTTTATCAAACAAATCATTTGCATACATGCAGAAATGAACCTGAAGTGATAGATTAAATGGTCTGACAAAATATTGTAGCCTATAGCCTTAATGTTACCATACATATCTGTATCCGGACCTCATTGGACGGCTAGGAAGAATTTCCTGGAAGAGCACCAATGCAGGTATCAATTGCCATCGACCGTACAATGGCCAGGCCAGTCTTCCTAACCGCCACACTTTGTCTAAATTCTACTGCTTGAATTAAATATAAACATCAGAATAGTACAAAATGTCCAGGCCATTTTTCCGCCTTTTCAACCTATCAACGTCTACAAAGAAATTACCTATTCATGGACGTAACCATGAATAATAATCTAGCCTGCCAAAACAAGACCCGAAAAAGGACTTTATACCGATCGGCGCATAAACTATACATACAATTAAAAGGCAATCGGAGACCCAAAAGCGGATCTTCTACCGATCTGCTGACACTCCACTTGAACATAAAGTACTACAAATAAAATAAACAATTATCCGCAATTGAGACCCAAAAGCGGATCTTCTAAAAGATCTTGCGGATATATACACATACAATTACAAATTTAACCAGTCAAACGAGACCCAAAGCGGGGATATTATATCGATCTTGCTGGCCACACTAAACAATAAAATAAAGCACATTACCAGCCAACTCGAGATCCGAAGCGGACCTTATACCGATCTGCCGACACACTATACCAATATAAAAAACTTCCAAAGTTTACCAGCCAAATCGAGACCCAAAAGCGGATTCTTATACCGATCTGCTATTATTACGCTGAGGTACCCAACTGTTCCAATTGAACTATAAAGGACTTAAACCTTTACCGCAAATCGAGATCCGAAGCGGACCTTATACCGATCTGCCGACTATAATACTTCAAATTTAACAAATCGAGAACCAAACGCGGATATTATACGATCTGCTATTCCTTCGCTGAGTACCCAATTGGAGTGCCAATTGGACCGCCAAATCGGACCCAAAGCGTCTTGACAATCTGCAAATTAACTATGTTTTCAATTGATCCTGCCAAATCCGACACCCAAAGTGGATCTAGTACCGATCTGCAAATACTTTTTTATACACCACCATATGGTGTATACCATTTAACCATGCCGAATAGAGTCGAAAACCGGATCTTGAACCAAACAGCATTACCATATATCTGGCATACTGTACATGCACCACTATTTATTACCAATTTAATTTGCCAAATCGGGACCCAAGGCGGATCTCATACCGAACGTCAAATACTATATATATCGTCGTGGTCACGAACATAGGTCGAATCTGTTTTTTGGTCAAATTGAGTTATAGTTGATTCTGGTGGCATTTTATGTACTCTTTAATAGTACCCAAACAAAAAAGTGAAATTACATCTTAACCAAAAATAAGGCCGCTAGTAGAATAACACGCATTTGTATAAAACTGGGTTTCACAAAACAATCGAATACGTATTCGATAGCTTTGCGGTCAAATATCTCAAGCACACAGATAAATTGTTGTGAACGAATACGTTATGTGGGACAAAGATTGCTACTTCAGTGATCAAAATCGATACATAGGTCTATCAAGATTTAAGGCAATCGGTGAAATTGACGCTTTTCTATAATTCGTGACGATTGGTCTGTTAATTTCACATTTTAATTGTTGTGTTTTAATTAGTTACTTGTTGTTGTACTAAATGAATCCTACGGTCTGTGCGTCGTAAAAAAGAATTATCCAAGATCTGTAGTTTTAAAAAATTGTAAAATAACAACAAATTTAGGGGGGCAGTAACATTAACCCTCGCATTAACAAAGGGAGGAGTTACCACCCTAGGTAAACTTTCTCTCGGTGCGCAAAAACTTTAAAACTTCGTGAAGTTTTCCATATATTATTTAAATCCTTCCTGCTACTTTGCACCACAAATGTGAAGGTAGCACCCTCACCAGGCCGGGTTAGCGTCGAAGTCGATTGGTGGTAGGCGTCTACTACCTCTACTATAACCCATAATTGAAAATGCCAGCCATTCTGATTGTTGGTCCAGTTTACTGACCCATTATCGGCAATAATGAGCGATAATGCACTTTTATCATTATGTTCATTAATCAGCATAAAAAATTACACATAAATAAGGAATTAATATAAAACCTATGACAAACAAACCAAATAAAATCAAGTTTTTTAGTAATAGAATAGAATAAAGGTTTTTTGTAGTATCATCTATGGGCTCATAATGTAATTCCTCGGGCGGAAAAAAAAATAACAATAATGGCGCCATTATTGAGTTTTTCGACCTCGAGGACATGATTCGCATATAAATGATATGCATTACCCTTTTTTAGTTATTAGTTCATTTTGTTTAAATATTGTGAAACTACAGTATGGCTCTAAATTATTGTGATTCAAAATTAGTCATTTTCCATATCATTTGGGCCAAAACCCGCTGAAAATCAATATTCATTTTTGTCATTTTATACTCTGATGGCTGTCTGTGGAAATGACCAATTTGCCCCCCAAACTTGTGAAAACTTTGACGTCATTGTGAAGCATACTCGGTTATGTTGAAGCAATAGAAAAACGGGTGGAAAATGCTATAAACGGGTATAACAACATCGAAATCATCTATCTCATTGTTATAAGAATAATAAATTCTCGGGGAGTTTAACACCCCACCCCTAGTAAACCGTGTTACAAAATAGATTGTAAACATATTAGCGGAAAGTTTGATTTTATTTGATGTTAATTGGATATTCTGCAAACTAAATAATACTAATATACAATCATTTAAAAACTCGCTTTCAGGAACAAATTGATATTTTCTTGGGCAGTGTTTGCATAAGCGTTAAGTGCTTCTAAATGGTTTAGCATATGTAGATTTATGAATATAGTTACCCATTTAATTGAATGTTTCAAGTTGGAGATATTTTTTAAGCGTGTACAGTACTTAAAAGATAGAAACTATATATGGAATGAAAAATTTAGAAAACGAGACAATAGACCACTTTGATCCTCCAAAATCGGAGGTAGAAACTTCCAGTTACCATTTTAAATATTTCTGCGACTCAATTGCAACAGTTCTAGCCCAATTTATGTGTGTTGCAACATGCATACTATTTTAATTGTTAATACATGCACTCAATGTTTGTGTCCTTCTAAGTATTTACTCTTGAAAGATGTGTTTTGTTTTCTGGCAAAGAGTTAAAATATGCGCGATTAAAGATATTCATTTTAGGAGCAAATTTGTAGAGTTGTAATTTTCTGAATTAGTTGGTCATCGTGGTCAGCTTGCGCTATATTTTACAACGAAACGATAACGCAACAGTGAATGTTTCCACTTTAACGCTTATTGAAGTCGTTTTGGATACAAAATTCCGCATGGTTTGTAAATAAACACAATGCACTAGAAGTCCTCATTATCATCGTCCTCATCATCCCCATCACCGATCAGTAGCATCAATGTCGTCGTCAAGCTCGATGTTCCTAATTTCATCGTTATGCTCCGACCATCATCACCGCATCGGTATTCTTATCATCGTGTTATCATCGGCATCATCATTTAAAATAGTAAAAACCCGCTAGCTATGTAATTCACATACCAACATAGAAATCAACGGGTTTAATGCAGTCGAGATAGTATTCGATCCTAGAGCACCAGCGATTAAAACATTAGGGGTTTGTGACAAACAATCGAACCATTCAGTGGCCATTTTGAATAGAATCTTTATTTGTTTAACAGTTGTTTCTTGGTATTTTAGTTTTATATATTAAAACACAAAAAAACACCATAAAATTAAAAAAAAAAAATTCCATTTCTTTTATTTCATTGAATTACAGCATCATAAGTAACTGAAACTTTCAAACGCCGTTTTCTCAGAACTAGCATTAATTTTATGCTGATTCGACATATGCAGAAACCCTTCATCCTGGCGACTCCTACTTTGGTACGACGATATTAATTAATAGTTGTAGTTTAAAATGGATTTGGGGAATGTTTAAACTCAAATTAAAAGTACCAAGGAAGCCCACAATGATGATGCAAAAAGGATGCCACAGGGGAGGGAAGGGACGGGAATTTTCGGAAAAACTGACCACACGTCCGCTTGTGATGAAAACAGATCCATTCTGTGAAAAACACCAGCACTGAGCCTAACGCTGCAAGATAATGCCGTCATTAGTCAATCGCCCCCCCAATACAATACCTGATCGAACCGATTGGCGCTTTGAATGCACCTAATGAAATACAATATCGAACCGCAAAATTAATACGCCCTTGCACAAACGGCGACAACAATTCTTTAGGCTGTTGACAAACCGTTTTCTTACGATGCTCTCACAAAACGTTATTATGGGTTAGGGGTAAGTGGTTGAAAATATTGATTTTTTCTGGACTTTTTTCCTCTTAAAATCGTAAAAAAACACTGGAATTCCGTCAACCCTCTATAAACCGAAATTGCTGGCATCCCACCCCATATGAAGAATTAAATCCTGGAATTCCAGCTTTCACAAGTGAAAAATGTCTGGAATTCCAGCGCCCTCTATAGAGGGGCGGGGGCATTTTTTCTGGAATAACCCATTGTGTTCTCCTTGAGTGCTGTAGCATATTTTTTCAGCCACTCTACCCAATGGTCCTTCGGCTACAAGGTCACGATTTATCCGCACATGTTGATATTGTAGCTAGGACACTTTCTCAATGGGGACACTCAGTTTCCTTACACCCTGTCTGCAAATATCGTACCGTGCAAAGGTGAAATTTATTCTTTTATCGGCAACGCCAATAGGTTAAAAGACCAAACACTACCATATATTCCTACCCTGTTTTTATCTTCAATATCTATGTATACTCGAGCGCACATTATACAGTACAGAAATATCATGGTAATTTTGTTGAGAGTTACGTCATTCCAGAAGAGTATTTACCTGATCATTTTATAACTCACTTTTATCCCTACACGTCGTAGAAGAAAAAACTTACGATCACCGAAAAAAAGAGAGGTTAGCGTTCTTTTTCTTGTTAGATCTATGGAATTTCCCCCGAGACAAGAAAAGGGGTCCGCTCCGTGATTTTTTTAAAAGTGCATTTTAAATGCAGTTAAGGACTTTTAATTAAAGGATAATTAAATACGCCACTATTTGAAACGACAAAATAGCAACACCGTGTGCAATTTACAAACCTCGCCACATACGTCGTTATGTAAAAGTTTGTGAAGCGGCCAATACGTTCAAAATGGCATATGTCCAATACGTCGCTACGTATGCCTGAATTAGCTTTTCGAGTAGAAATTAAAGAACTGATTTTCGTTAATATATGGCGTATGTCACTGTGTGATGCGGTCGACGAGGTAATAAGATAATGATTACTCTACAACCCATTACTTCGAGAAAATACTGCTTTAACTCTTAAAATTTTATTCCTTAATAGTTCCTTACCAATTACCAAAAAAATTTTACTTTGGCGGTACATGTAAATAAATTTGCAATTGACAACCAAAGCAAAATATATAGAATTTTTTATAACAAATATAAACAACACTATTAATATCGCAAGCCAATGTCCCATTTAAACACTTTCTCAGCTCATGGAGATGAAGATATTTTATAAGACTGAAAGCATGCCAAGTTAGCAAAGTGGTAACTTACAGCGTAAGTATCTGCAATCAGAATTGTTCTGATAACATATCATGAAGGAGTGAGTATTTTAAATTATGCTTCAACTATACTGAATCGATTGTGTATACATGTGAAACAGTTATTGGACAGAATGGATCCAGCAAACGTCGTAGTTAGCATCTAATATACTGAGGTCCCTTTTGATATTGACACCTTTTGTTCCGTGAAGCAGATAGAGTCACATTGAATCCGATGCGCATGCGTATCACGGATTTTGCAACCGCCAATATCCCCAATAGTATCTTTCCCGCTACATGAGGCTAAGGCGAGTGACATCAGCCTTCACAACAACTATGGGAATGTTAAATCATTTAATTTCCACTTGTGGTCTTCATTTATTTTCTGTTTTTTTCTAATTTTAGTATATATTATATATATCTGTTCTCTTGCCAAATTAAAATTATAATGACTTGATTGGGATCATTTTGTTTGTCTGTAATTTTATTCAAAACCTTGTTATTGAATTATTAAAACTAAAGATTTCTATTAAACACCACTCTGAACACCAGCTCTCTGGTCTTTTTTTAAAGACATTTCGTCTTTAGTTTTACAGGTTTGATACGTCACTCTCTAATATTATCTTGTCGTGTGTCCATAATATTCCCGTATACATTGTGGTCAAAAAAACCCTACAATTCAGAAATAAAAAATAATTAAAACATTAGAATTGTTTTTTGCTCAATGTTTTGCTATGGTTTATAAAGAAGGGATAAACAGGCTTCAGAAACGTTTATTTAGTGTCATTTGGACTTTGGAGGAAGAATTTACGCCATTTTGCGAGTCAGACTTTAAAAATCCTGTTGGCCGATTTTGGACCAAACAAAGATGCATCGCTTCATAGAAGTACATGGTCTTCAGCAGGATTTGAGTACAAGCATTTAACACCAAATTATTGTTAAACCATAGAGGAGGTGGTAGAGTAATTTGAGGATTATAAAATAATATCCACTTAGCAAAGAAATGCTAAGTAAAAGAATTTGTCAATTTCCCAAATTCAAGATAGCTGGTGTAAGACCAAGTTTACTTTGGTTCAGGCCAAGATTTCATGGTTTGAACCTACACAACGGAACTTGGGAGCAAAAGTGAAACCATAGAACTTCTTTGTATTTCGCTTGAAAAACAGCAGTGCGATATTGATTTTAAGTTTGAATTCCGATTTATCTCACAGAAAACTTCAGCTTTAGTTCTTCTTGCATTTTATGGACGCTGAGTATACTGTATTTGTGCCAAATAATTACCTTAGAGATGTAAAAACAAAAATCTCTGAAGCAGGTTTCATTATGTTTAGGAACTGAGACATTGATATGGGGTTATTTTCAATAACTGATTCTCTATGATTGAACCATGGTAATTTAATTTTTTGAAGATATTTTACTTATTAATTCATGTACACAATAGACCCTTTTATTAAACTGATATGTTTTTTTGTCGAGAAGAAATCGATACCATCTGAAATTTCATGTGTTATGGTGTAAGTCGGGTGCAAGAATCAGTCTCTCCGCATGTATGGCTAAATCTGCCAAACGAATTTTTTAGGTCTCCCGCAAACTTGTCATAGTTTTCTGAACCCACAGTCCGAAAGACACACATAAAAATTTTTCTGATAGCCTTTATCTCTGTAAACAACCAAACAAACATTGAAGGCAAAATCACTTTTACCTGTGAAGAAAAAATCTTTCCTGAATGTAGGTTTTTATTGACTCACACTGTATTATCATCTTATAATGTGGTGTCAGTCTTGATCATCAATAACTTCAAATAAAGACTTTTTTAAATGAACAGTAATTACAACCCAATCATGAATAAATGGAGCACATGTTTTTTTGGTCCACACTGTGGACAATAGACGTACGGCATTTGGATAAAGCACGAAAACGTTAAAATTAAAATACAAAATTTTTGATTTTTTAAAAATCAGTACTATTAATACCATATACATGTACTTTGTATTCCGTACTAAAGTCAAATGCATTCAATCTTAGTGACATAGGGCTAGAGTGTAAAAGGTTAGAACTAGGCCAAACTCGACAATGATGAATGATACAAAATATCAATACCAGTTTCATTAATATTAAAAATCTAATAAAGTCTGGTGACACCTCTCTGTGACCTTCTGCAAAAGGTCAAAAAGTCAAATGAACTACCAGCTCATAACACGCTCAATCATTATTTGAAGCTGAAATTTCAAGTGGACAATGAGAAAAATATGGCCTTTCATCTGAATCTTAAATTGATATTCACTTCCGGTAACAGTGGGGTCCCAAAAAACGATCGAAACATCACCTTTAATCCACAATGCATGAAGCGATTCGAGTGTTTGGTTCAAGTATACTGGGTATTTTAATTAAGCGGAGATGATGTTGACATTTGGATATATCATGTCAATGAAACGCAATAATATTATCAGTTAATAAAAATGTATTACAGTGAGCTATAGATCTTTAGTAGAGATATAGCAATAAGTAAATAATACAAATACATCTGAAACACGGATCTCCTCATTCATGGCTATTAATTCGTGAATATTCGCCAGATATCCTTTATGCAAGGTGAAAGATCGTAGTACGTACCTGTGGTTTGTCGTTTGGCTCGAGGTAGCACATCTGGAACGAAATAATTATGTTACGACTAATGTTTATTGATATGCCTGTAACCATGGTAATCTTTTTTGTTCATGAAAAGTACTGGAACAATATTGATTTACTGAGATATTATGAAAAATAATGCATTGGACTCCTCTTTGCAACCCTTTCTACACCTTCAAATTAAAATGGTAATAGTTACAACTTCAAAATGATTGACTTTAACCCTCGTCTACCTAAGCCATATTTTGTAACAAACCTCCCGGGGGAGTGGTTAACACCCCCCTGATTTTTGTTACTGAACATGCGATTCCTGTAAATTTGGTAGCTTAGAGCTTCTTCTTTCCTAGCATTGTGACGTAATGCTAGGCATGTTGGTACTCATTTCGGTATAATTGGAAAGTGGAGGACCATAGCTATCTATTCGTACCAAAATCAAGTGTCTGTGATATTCTTGTGTTGTGCTAGGCATGTCAGTTGCCCCCCCCCCCTCCATCATTTTGGGATCACCATGTGTCTCACCTACACCCGGTGGATGTTTGTTTTTGGATTAAAGGAGCGGAAAATGTCAATTGACAAGTGCATTAAATGTTTTGGCACCAAAAAGGGGGATTTTAGTAAGTCAAAGAAAAATCTGAAGGGGGACCCCCACTCAAACCTTCGGTAGACGAGTGTTATAGAGCTAATCATCTTTCAAATTGGTTAGCACAAGGGGGATTTCCCGTGGGTCTTGTTCCATGGCTCGATGAGGACTGGCGCATCGTACCCATTGCTCATAGCTGTTTGACCCCATGCAAATTGCTCCTTTATTTTAGAACAAATTTAAGCACGGGCGATACAATTTTAACATATAATAGACCTAGGGACATGCAAAAGCTATAACCCCTGAAAAATGGCAGGAAATTCCAATGCGGGAACCTTGTCAATTGTGTTATATAATGTCCTCCACATGCTCATTCTCTATAGAGATCTGTGCAAAATTCGATTTTGAGATTATACATGCCAGCAACAGAATTCGTAAAATTTGCACAGATATTGGAATGAATAAACAGTTGTGTCATTGACACCGTAACTGCAATTTACATTTAATCCATCACTAAATAGGGTAACTTTAATGCTCCCCACCCTGCTTTGGTTTTTGGCTTTCGTGATTGTTATACATGTATTTATATGCGAGACGACGGAATGACCTTTGGCACGTTGGTGTTCGGTTTTTTTTACTGATATTTAATGGCCCTTAATGACCTTGAAATGCCATTCAACTTGAATGAACATCGACCAAATACCTTAACCCTCGTCTACCGAAAGGGGGGGGGGGTGTTTACCACCCCCCCCCCCTTCAGGTTTTTCCCCGGCTTGCTAAAACCCCCTTTTTTGGTGCCAAATTATTTAATGTAATTGTCAATTGACATGTTCCGCTCCTTTTAATAAAAAACACACTCCGGGGTATAGGGTAGATACCGGGGTGATCCCAAGTGATGGATGGGGGGTGGTTGTAACCACCCTCCCCTCCGGAATAGAATTCCCAAACATCCTAACACAACACAGGAACATCACATACACTTGATTTTGGTACCAATAGATAGCTATGGTCCTCCTCTTTCAATTGATACCAAAATGAGTACCAACATACCTAGCATTATGTCACAATGACGTCATAATGTTTGCATATCAGCAAAACTGTCCATAGACACACACACAGTGAAAAATTTTCGCTAAAAAGGTTAGGAAAATCAGATTTTCATGTGGTTTTTGACTCTACTTGATGGGAAATGACTAGTTTTATATAATGACAGCATATTAGAGCTATAATAAGGTGTTTGAGTCGCTAAAATTGCGAAAAATCAATTTTCCACCCTATATTCAGTATTTTCGTACTTTCCTCAACATATGACGTCATGCTGACGTCAGAATGAGGATGTTAGTACTTATTTCGGTACCAATGGAAAGAAGAAACCCTAAGCTATCCATTGGTACCAAATTTACAGGAATCGGGTGTTCAATAACGAAAATCAACCGGGGGTTGTAGACCACCCCCCCCCCCTTCGGGAGTTTTGTTACAAAAAAATGACTCAGGTAGACGAGGGTTAAGTTTCATGTTCACACAATAGTTTCGACTAATTTGACCTTAGATAAACCCTGGCGACCCTCAGAATAACCTTCAATGTTTTTGCCATGGACTGTCAACTACACCCACCAAGGTTCCTGACCACTCGGCAATAGTCCGTCGAAAACCACTCTCGCCCCTCTAGTGACCTATCCACCGAGCTTATCAGCGCCAGTGCACTGGTACACTACGCGCTTGTGTGCTATGTGGCTAGGTAGGTAGGGGTGGTAGGGTATTTCTCGAAGGACTACACAACGATATTGATGGACTTGACTAAGGTCCTTGAAATGACCTTCAAAATGTTGGTATCGAAAGTTCACTAAACCGAGCTAGTTGCATACTGTAACCAAATGAAGCCTACTTGACCTTTAATCTCAAAACTTTAACTCCAAAAAAGCTCGTTTACCAAAATTAACATTAGCATGACCTTAATCTGTATTAAGGTCACCTCACCCAATCCAGCTGCTGATCATTGTTGCCAAGTTTAGTTTGATTTAAAGTGATACTTTTAAAATGAAGAAACGTACCGTTTAGGCCTAGAAGCTCCTTCAGCGACTTTGGATTTCTTCTTTTTCGTCCAGCTAAAACACAAAGAGAATAGTAAACAAAAACAAACATCTACTTACAATCCGGGTGACATATACATAAAAAGAAGACAGGGGGTAAGTATTATATACATACCTGCTGTTGAGCACTTGTGGTAACATACATAAAAAAATAAGTACGGGGTGCTAAAAATATACATGTGCTGTTGAGCACTTCGTCGTTCTTTTTTATGTATGTTACTCGGATTTGTTGTTTTGGATGATAAAACAGCAATAACCACCTGTAATATTCCTGCTGTTATTTTGATACCAATGCTTAAATATATTAAGACCATCTTCTTTCCGAGAGCCAAATATAAAAGAACTTCTTTCGAAGGTTTTCTTGTATAATAAAGGAATTTAGGTCTGTGAAGCCAGAAGGAGGAAAAAATAATACTGACTTTTTTTTAAGATCATTTCCTTAATGGTGTTAGCCGCAACGTATCTCAAGTCTCCAAGTTTCTCCTTGAGCTAATTCAGGAAAAAGGGGAGTAAAGACTGATTAATATGATCTGTGCTGTTGCTATAACAACTTCAGGAACGCGTAAGAGGTGCTCCAATATAGCCTGTTCGGATTATTTATACTTATCTTGCTTTTTCATGCCAAATAAACAGAACTAGCTAGGGCTCGACCTGGTAACCTCGTCAAACAAGTATATTATGATGTGTGTGCGCTTTATTCCGTTGATGTATTTATTTAAGTACATTCGTTACAGATAAAACAATGAAAAAAAGCACACAACATTTCGTGTCGGGTCGAATTGCGTCGCTTGCGTTTATTGGCGGTCGTCTTGTACAGCATTCGATTCCTACTTCAGCCAAAACATTTATTTATAAAGACTAATTATATTTTAGAGTTAACATCCGAGTCGGTTGGACGAGGATTTGCACGATCAAAATTAGAGTATTAGTTGATAAACAAGGTTGCTTGGTCGGCACATATCGGCCTGGGGCCTAAAAGATAAACGTCAAGCAATATGGATATTCACCTGCTGAACAACGGACGCCGACATCTTGACTATGATCGTTATTTTCGCCATCTGCTGTATAGACGCAGTCCAAAAGAGAGACCTCATCACCATTGCAATCGATGTTGTTTATCCACACGGGGCCATTGGCGAAACCAAAATTAGTCCCCTGACCAAGTGCCTCTACAGCGGTGCCAAGTCCAAGCATTCTGCAAACTACGGTGGCATCATTCAGGTCCCAGTTAGGATCACCAACAGTTCCCCAATCGCCATGATGGCGTATTTCTAATCTGTTGTTCTCCAAGCGAACCTCTTCAAAGGTAATACCTTCCGATTTTTTGGAAATGAATGATGATTAGTGTTTTGTTAGACAAAATTAATATTGTTTTTTACCCTGTCCCTTGTCTCAGCTTGTTTTTAACCCCATTTAATATAAAAAATGTATAATATTCTGTTTTTTTTTCTTATTTTTTATTTTTTTTGTTTGTTTTTCTGTTTTGCTATAATAAGGTCTTGAGAATAGTAACTTTGCTAATCTACAGAATAGTTTGTCACCCTCGCCATGCCAGTTACAGGCCATTAGCTTGCACGTTCAGTCCCGCTTAACGTTCATAAAAGTACAGTTGACACAAGAGGTATCCCCGCATGCTTTTTTTTTATCAGTACTGTGCCAAAGTTCGATCATGTTGGAAGTTGTTTGAAATATACAATTTTGTGCGAATGTCTTAACCTTTCATTTTTTTTTTTTTTTTTTTAAAAGCTGCAAAAATGACTGAGATAGAACGCCGAAATACGCAAAACCCCTATCCAAGGTTGCACTTTTTGTGTTTTAATGTCACAGTATGGGACAACGCAAGCATCCGTTTGTATGATTTTATGCAAAGAGGGTTTCCGACTAAATAAGCTGGTTACCAACTTGCAATATTGAATATTGTCCATGTGTTAATGTCGCAGTACATGCAATACTAGTAAAGTGTAACGTTTTGGGTTTTTGGTTTATCATTGAAATACTCTATGATAATATTGGGTGATGAACAAAAGGTATCTTGTTGTCACTATGAGCTAGTAAAATCTCATTCCCTTGGCACAGTTCAGTACCTTCCATTCACAGTGTATTTAGAAAATACACCCCTGGTATTTAGTAAGAGATACTCAGATCACACACGGTCAGATCGTGTCAATGTATGTACAAGTAACACCCACTGAACGGTTTCCTTGGTGGATGAGCATAACTCAAAGGTTCTTTCTTACCTCAGTGGCATGTTCTCATGGTATCTGCGGGAACAGTACAGTAATCCCATTGCGATCCTTGTCGGCTATCTAAAAATGGGCACAAATACAAAATAGGTCAGTGTTGCACATAATAAAACTCAGCAAAAAAAGTTCCGGGACACTTAAAAAAGTTTAAAATATTTCAATCTTATTTTCCATAGAAGCAAAATTGATACCAAAATAAAGGGACATTGTCTCCTGTCAGCTTAAGATGGAATTGCAATGTTAACCTCATGCATGACTGATTAAATTCAATTAACACTGGCAGGTTCTTTAATGAACTTTGCAAGAAATTAGCATTTCAGTAATTGTTCACTTTTGAAGCTTGTATGTGAGTAGTTAAAAACAAAGGAAATAATGATTGGACACTTGTAAAAGGTTTTCAAATGAATGCATTACACCTTGATGGAAACCAGGGACATTTTGTTTCAAAACCATAGCAATGTCAGGACACATCTGGGTTGTTTGCTTTGCAAAAGCTGGTTTAAACAACAATTAATGCAAGGCTATAAACTTATTCAGTGTCAAACTGCAGTGTCCAAATTCAGTATTTTGGTCGTCCTCCACATGACTTCTGTGTCAGTGCAGCACATCACCGTCCCATACTTGTTACAAGTTGACGACTCTCTCTTTTGAGACATTCTTGGTGGAGAAGAGATTTTTTCAGAGATCCAGTAAGTGTTCTATTGGATTCATGTCTGGAGCACGGCTGGCCATGGATCAAACCTGTGCTGAATGTTTTGGTTGCCCAGAAATCTGCCATCGATTTTAGCACGGTGGCATGGATCTGGCTTTCCCATTTGATTCGGGCAAACGGTACAACCACCGGCTTCGGTACTTCATAAATGTACCGTTGAACATTCAGGTTGCGTGAAGAACTTGGGTGAGTTCTTGCACTATATGCCCCCCAAACTTTGCGGCACTTCTCGTATGCAACAGTCTTTGCATCCCTCGGCTTTTCCACATTCGTATCCTGGTGGAAACAAAACCTGGATTCCAGTGAAGAGGACCTAATCCATTGTCTCTGCCGTGTTCCCTCCTATCCTGAACATCCTATGGCGCTAGCACTATCCTGCCCCGAAATCTTGCCCATTTTATCGGAGAAAACATGCAGCGTGATCAACACATGTGGGTTGTAACACTCTAATGTTTCCACTTTCGTCTCACACATGTTTCCAGTGTGGATGAAAGTGGTCAAGATCGGTGGTTAATTCACACTTTAATAACTTGACCTCCTTTTCTTTGCAATTTCATTCATGAACCTTGTCTTTGACAAATGAATGTAACGAGCCATGCAAGAATGGTCACTCTTCATTCCACTCAAAATGACAGAGGGTGATGTCTGTTTTATTTTGATGTGCAACTCTTTGCCTTTTTTATAAATATAATATAATAAAAATTGACGTTTTTCTAATTCCATGAACTGTTTTTTTGCTGATTTAGCTCTGTGCCTCTCACGTCAATATATGGTGATCTCTTATTAGACATAAAAACACACTTTATCATCATCACCATCCATCAGCAAGGCATTACTAAAATATCCTTTTGTCCTTATTAATTTTTCTTCCCGATTTATCACTTATAGGGCATAGCAGGATACCTATGCGTGCTACATACATGCATTTTTTTTTTATATGATTTGTTTATGATTTTAGCAACCTGAATCCCTTGTAACTCCCAGCATCATAATTATATCGCATAAGTCTTCCAAACAGGGCAATCGACCATTTTGGCGAAATTGTATTTTGTTTTGCATATTATGATACTATATCACAAGCTCTTTTCATATACCCAATTATTAAACAAAATAACATTCCAATTGTAGAATATAATAGATTTTCAACTTTGGAAATCATCCCAAACCCAAACCCAATGCAATTATTCAAACAGACCAATCTGTATTCGTCTGTTTGCTGTACCTGAAAATCACATACGACAGCTTATAAAGTTGATCTCTCGATCAATGGGATTTGCGGATATTCATCTCCTCTCTCGATCAACCCTGGGTAGCCTATAGAAGTCTGGTCGAAGTTTATATCAGTACATGTATGTATACCTCGATTCATCTGATAATGTGACCCCGTACCATTCGTGTGGAGGTGAAAAATTCAATGAGGCGCAGGGACTTACTCATTTTTTATTGTGAGGAATGTTAAGGCCTGAAATACAGTATTGTGCGTTTCGCATACTGACTGGAAATTGCATATTGAAACGGGCCCTATCATTTGCTCAAATAGGCTCTGGGGGCAGCACAACTCAGTGGCCTTGTGGGGGGGGGGAAAAAAAAAAGTGAACTCTTGCTTATCTCACCACGCCAAGGACAATCCATTACAGTATAGGGATGTCACACGCACTGTTATAGTGCACTGACTGCTGGTGTTTGTGTACACA
>JAMKCH010031613.1:0-62628 GCA_023653785.1 Ophioderma brevispina | reverse complement strand
GTTGGCATCTTGGCCGTTATTGTACCTGGAAATGATGCGATGGCTTTTTTTCGCTGCATTTGGCCGTCTTTGCCCGCAGAAGGCGCAATGCTTTTTCATCAGGCGGGTGACACGGTACAATGCCCTAGACAATTTCGATATCGACGGTGATAGCGCCAACATTTTCGATAATCTATTGGGTTAATTATGCAACACGTATTCATGACTTAAACCGAGTCATGACGGAGCATAATAGCGCCCGCACGACTATGATGTAGCGTAATTGCGCCACTCACGACTGGCGACCTATAAGATACAAATTTTCTCTCATGCCAGATCAGTTTGGAATCCATTATTATTATTTATTTATTTATGTTAAAAAAAAAAAAATTATTGCAATTTTCACTTCCACGCGATTGTTTTTGTTGCAAAGAACCTGGGCCGTCTTTCCGTAAATTGACGCGATGTTTTGCGTTGGCATCCGGGCCGTCTTTCCGGTAAAATGTCGCGATGTTTTTTTCGTTGCATTTGGGCCTTTCTCCGGAAAATGGCGCTATTTTTTCGTTGCAATCTGGGCCTTATTTGACTTTTTACGCTACTAATTCTGTGCCGGGGAAAAAAGCCGAGATGCAAGAAACGCAAGCTTTGGCTTTGGCTCTCTTTGCATCTGGTCCGTTAAAAATAAAAATGATTTCATTTTTAATTCTTTGGGTGACAGATTGGTATTAAAAAGGGGGTTTATTGGGTTTAAGGGGTTTTTTTTTGGGTCTTTGGACCGCAAAAATGGAAACTGTGTTTTTCATATATAAAAAGGTAAATCTAATGTAATGCCTTACATTAACACACATACACGAATGTTTAAAATAGAATGGAAATTTGGTTTGTTCTTGTGACCTGTTGCCATGGAGAACGGCGGCATCTTGGATTGCATATTTTACCATCTTGGTTCGACGTAAAACTTTCTACCTCACAAAAGATATGACAGCTATCCTGCGGAAACAAATTGCAAATGATACTATGACCAAGATCTTGTGCATAGTCCTCTAGTATGCTTATATTTTACTGTTAAGGGGGGTAAACTTTTTTTGTCTGAACCAGCAAAAAAATAATTATTTTTTACATTTTGTGAAAAAAACCCATCTTACCATTACTGGTTTCCCTTCATTGGAGGTCCTATTCACAAGGCTCTCAACAACCACTTCCTGAGCTCAAATTTGAAGGCTATACCTCTTACACTTTTTGAGATAATGTGTTGCTGTGCGATAACGTTGCAAAAAAGAAATGTCCAAAACGCTGTCCAGTTCCACATTTTCTTAAAAAGGTCAATTAATATGTTAATAATTGGATCTATTATTGCAAATTTTTTAATTTTTGATATAGACCATTTGAATTAAACATTAAAATAGACATTTATCAAGGGTTTTGATAACTTTGTATTTAAAAATACAATCATTTGTGTCAGAAATTTGCCAAAGATGTGTTCAGAATGGCTCGATAAAACAATAAAATACATAAGAATTAATAATAAAGAAAAACAAAAGAAATGTTATGCGTTTTCGCTCATGTCCTTTGACTAAAACTGTCATAACTACGGAACCGAATATCCGATTTGAGTCAAACTTGAAGCAAACAAAAGCTTATATTTCAAGCTAAAACATTAAATGATAAACACAATTTGCCAAATATTAACCCTGTAAGACCCAAAAAACCCTTAAAGGTCCATGGCCCGATCGCTAATAGCCTCGTCCCCAGAAGCCCCAGATTTTACCGGAAGTGGTCAACATTTTGGTATCAGAAGAAAGCTACTATTTTTCTCATTTACCCTGTGAAATCTTAGAGCCAAAAGATGTTTGGTTTGAAAGTTATGAGCGAAAATTTGCCCCATTTTGGTCGACCAATATTAAATTTACACAGTACTCTATGGGGCTTAAAAATTCACGTTTTTAGCTCTCGCATCAAAACGAATTGAAATATCGGCGCAAAACTTACAGATGGGGTTTTTTGAGTGAAGGCCAATTTATTAAGACGAAAACTTCATATCCTTAAATCGGGCCATCCCCCTTTTAAGAATCTGAAATAAAAAAATGGGAGTCACCAACTTTGTTTTTGAGCTATTGGCAATACAAAAAAGTATGTTGTCACTTTAAACCACGCAAGTCTATGGGAAAAGTCAAAATTTGACGTTTGGATCGCCAATAAAATAAAAACTTAAAACTTGTGTAATTTCTAAATATGTTGAGGTCCTGATGTCGTTCTTCAAAATTTTGAAATGGGGGTCACCGACTTATGTTTTCCATTAAATGCCTAAAACAACTCAAATATTAGTCTTTTTAACAACTTTGGCGCTTCATTGGGCCGCAAGAAAAGTTCGCGGCACATTCGGTACGCAGCAAAGCAGTGAATGCGTACGTAGAGGATGCGCGCCTGAGAGCGGGGCGTAGAGGACTCGCGATTGACGCGATTTGTTTTTGTTTTAATTCTTCGCACAAATAAACACAAACAAAACGCACAGAGATCTGCACGTGGGACTTTCGCACCTCAAAATGCAAAGTCTTTCTTTTGCCGCCGACAGTGGGTGCTAAATTGAATGCTCAAAGTCAAACCCCTTAAATGCAGGCACTGGCCGTGCCTCTAATTGATGTTCAACATGTAGAGCTCCAAATGTTTTGCTGCAAACTGCTGACATTTTACCCCTCAGGAGCCCGGTGCCTGTTACAGTTAATGCTAGATCATTGGCTTTGGTTGGGGTGAAATATTTCAAATGAGTGATAGAGTGCAAATATTTCATTTAAAGATGGTTATGTGTTGTAATTTCTATATTGATCATATAATCAATTTTGTCTAATGTAGTCGGCATAATTCCAGGGAAGAAAACATCAAATGAGTAGTACACTGATAGATGTAAGCACCCCATGAATTGACTTTCAAAATTAATCCTTTAAAGGGGCACCCATTTTTGTATATTGCCGTATTAACCTAACCCTTTAGAATTTGGTCAAGTGGTGGTGGTGGTGGTGGTGGTGTGTGTGTAAAAAAAAAAAAAAAAAAAAGGGGGGGGGGGGGTGGGTGGGTTAGATCCACTTTCATGAAAAAATCTGCACAAGAGTAGCTTTTTCCCCTAAGTAGTGCATGCTTTTGAAGTCCCTCACCCCAAAAATAAGTCCTGCATACAGGCCTGGTCTCATTCCCCTTCAGTAGAAGTCTGCTTTCAGAATCTCCACATGAATCTAGGAAAATCTCCAAATTGTCATGAATTATGCATATTGTATTTATGTGATTGATTTTATCACAATTGGGCTAATATTTTCCTCACATTCCTCTCCTTTTTTCAGATCACCTATGAGGGCCCGATCATGGCAGCCAGATATTATAACCTAGCACTAATGTGTTCAAGGAGACACCACTGTTTGGGAAGATGTCTCCTACAGTCATTTCAAAGGCTCTTCTATCCAAGAAGTATCTATCCATGTCCAGATTTTCCATGCAAGAGGCACCTGCATTCAACATTTAGAAACTATTCATTCTCTGTGGCAAACACAAGACCTTTGTTTCTTCATGTTCTGAAACAAGGATATGGAGAAAAAATTGCTGTTGTAGATTCCCTTGGGCAGCATTCTTATAGTGATCTTCTAAAACACAGCACTGCTTTAGCTCCATACATCATTGCCAATGCAAAGCGAGACAATCATTCATGCGCAGAAGCAGCTCAAGTCACCTTGGATGGAGATCGGATTGCTTTCTTGTGCCCAAACAACTCTTCATATGTCATTACACAGTGGGCAATATGGATGGCAGGTGGCATGGCTGTTCCACTCTGCAAAGATCACCCCTCTGCCGAAATAGAATATGTTGTTGAAGATTCCCAGAGTTCTCTATTGATTTCAACTTCTTTGTATGAACAGAAGATTCAATCAGTGGCTGAAAAATTTGACCTAAAACACCTCGTATTGAATGAAGATGCCTTGACCAGTACTGCAAACCGGATTGACTCTGAAGGGGAGTCTCTGGTAGATAATATACCACAGATTCTACACTCTCATAATGCTAACTTTCTTAATCTGGATGTCCTGGAGAGGCGTGTCTTAAGAGATAAGTGGCATCAGATTAAATGGAGAACTCGTAATGCAATGTTGATATACACCAGTGGCACTACTGGGAGACCAAAAGGAGTGGTAACCACATTTGATGGCTACCAAGCACAGGTATGTACTATTTTCAGGCATGAGAATCTTCAGTTTAAAAACAGGTACAGCCCTTTTAAAGTTCGAGGTCAACCTGAGGTAAACCTTACCCAGTGCTCCGATTTTGTTGAAACTGGTGTCAAATTGTTTGTCTTGCCTTATTTTACAATGTTTGGCATTTGGTTTCATAATTAGTGGGCAAAATGTAACAAGGGTCTACATAGTCTATAGGGGATCACCAAAACTTGACCTCAAATTGTATACAGAGCTGTCACCAAAGAATTAAAATGTATTTTCTGTTTCAGTATGACCAGAGCAATAATTTGACACCAGTTTCAAAAAATTCTGAGTATTGGATATTTTTTGCCCCAGGATGACCTTAAGCCTGCTATAGCCATGTAACTAAGGGTCCAAACCTATACAAACTATACCTTTTTTTAATCCTTATATGAGACAAATACTTTGGTGTACATTTAAACACAATTTGACTTGATTTCAAATTTACCCCAGTACTAATAAGTTCCCCACATTTCCCAGAGGTTGGACCCAAACATCCTGATACCGCACCCTTCAATCTATAGCAAAACACTCTTCAAACCACCTTCCCCAAACTCTCATTATAACCCAACTATACTAGGTACTCAGACTTTGTAAGGCTGTGTGAGGTGTTAGTAGCTGACAAGAGTCACCAGAAAAATGCTCTTGTAGGGTTTTTTTGAGGTGAGGTGTAGTAGTCGACATGAAAACACTGCTAAGGAGTTGGGCTATATCAGGGACTACAGAGTGAAAATGATTGAAACTGGGTGGCTGTCTCATATTGACAGACGCCATAGTTGAGATGTAAGATATATCGAAACTCATTCTCAGCAACCCTCAATCCTTCTGGCGTACTTTTCCTTCTGGTAGCGTGACACTTTTTCACTGTTACTTAAAAATCTGATGGCATGGTTATAGGTATTCTGAAGTTACTGCCATTAGACGACAATTTAGCATTTATATGCAATTTATCCATATGACCAGAACTTGGCTGGGATCACGCCTGGCAAGGATACCAAGAATTCTAAGCCAGGCATGCTAATTAGCTAACTGTAGCTTAGCATGTCAAATTCCTGTATAAAATATGGGAGTTTCCGTAAACTGACCCATCTGACACACTTTTTTCTTACGCACTTATTGAATTCTGAAACCCTCATGGAATAAGAACAGGGTTATTCCATAAGGTTTCCAAATTCATAAGTGTGCCAGATGGGTCGGTAACAGAAAACTCCCCTAGAAAAATGCTAAACTGTACAGCAAACTAGGGGAGACAATCCCAAGGAGTAAGTCTCAAACTTCACTTACAACCAATGTGCTATGTCTTTACTCGTCCAAAGGTAGCAATGATGGTACAGGCATGGAAATGGACGGCAGTGATTCATCCTACACACGATGCCTTTACATTCATGTGCATGGTGTTTGGAATGTATTAGGACGTCCTTTGTGGGTATGGGATACCTGTGTTATGTCCAAAGTTGAGGCTTGCAAGTAATCCATACAAATGAATCATGAATGCTGATATTAAAGAGATCCACACAGGTTCATCTCCCTGACTAAACCCAGGAGGGTGCCTTGAGCCACAAGTCTTGCTGCATCATGATCAGAAAGGCCTGACTCGTTGATGGATGGTGCCCTTTAATTCCACCTTTGGACAGTGCCTCTCATCACTTACCCACTTAGGGGGCAAGACCCGCTGCATGCCCCTGGATTGACCTTTGTACCACAGAGAGTACTCTTATACTGATTTTACCTTCGAAAATTCGATGATCATTGCATGACCTCAAATGACTTCAAATTTTGGCATCAGGTGTAAGCTAAACTTAACCAAATTCCATGACCAATCAACCGTGTGGACCAATTGTACATTAGATGACACCTCATGACCTTAAAGTTAATTTTTGTAATTTTGGTCTTAGGATGTTAACAACTCTCATGACCATGCAGTTTTAACCAGATAATTAAGTTAATCCTACAGCACTTAACCTCAACTTTGTCCAAAGTCACACCTTCCTGTTCTCACCCTAGTGATATTATTACCAAGTTGGATTGCATTGAAGTGATACTTTGTTTTTATATTGTGGTTAAAATGAAACCAGTTTAATAGACAACTAGAATTTTATAGGTGGGAAAATGCGTGTCTTGACAGGATGGACCCTTTCCAATTCTGCTGCCTCATGTCCGACTTTTTGGTCAAGTGGGAATTTTGGTGTAATTCGGTGTGCTGCGACCCGTACAATAGTTCTCCTCATGGTAGATGATGCTCAATTGCACAGCTGCCTATGTCACTGTGTGGTAAAAAACCACTTGCAAGTTTGTGCTGGAATTTAGACATGCTGGTATGGTCTACAGTTGCATCTTTACTCCATTTGTTCGCTACACTGGGCGTCTGCTCTGACAGGCTCAATGCACATTCGTTCCGATACTCATCCTGAACCGGAAGACACACTTTTTCCACTAGACCACCCGACTGCGCATGCAGTGTCTGAACCGAAAATGGGCTTATAAGCACAATTACTGTGGTATTAGTTATATTCTGTAAAATGCAAATAGGATGGCGGCCCATCTCTAAGAACTAATACATACTAATACATACTGCGCGCTAAGAATTTGGTTAAAATGATCCCTACAAGCGGAGAACACATCCCCAGGATGTAGTTTCCAATCAATACACGCATGCATGAACGCACACAAGCACAACGCAACATCACTTGCGCACACACATACAGGAAATATGTTTCTAGTATGTTCTGAGGCATGCTCATAGGTTTAAAGGCACACTATCAGTGATTTAAAAAATCAGAAAATCGAAAAAAAACAAAAAAAAAGATTTTTGCCTGTTTGTAAACAAGTCTAGGTATCCTAACATATCCTACAAAATTATAAGACCAAAAGAAGCCTAAAATAAGGACCAAATCTGCTGTTTAGTATAGCTTAATCCAAGTGTCCATATGGACACTTACTACACACGTAACTGAAAGGAGATTCATATTGTGAACACTGCTGTGCCAGCTGGAAAAATAAGTTAGTAGAATTGCAAAGACTTATCCTCATTTTTAAAGGCCTACTGGCAAATAACAAATATTTTGAGTCTTTTGGTGGATCCCTGATAGTAGTCTTTAAGACAAAAAGTTCAGATTTTCATCGCTGTTGTATTTGCGCTTAATCTGACATGTATACAGATTCGGTTGTTTCTCTAAGAATCTCAAAATTTTTTATCCTCCTGGCACTAAAAAGGGAATGGTGGATTTTTGACAGCAGAGTCCTTTGTGTGTTCCATTTGGTTAGGTTGACTGGTTGTGTTGATTGTATCTTTGAACGGCATTGCGAAGATGCATGAAAGTCCATCATGGCATGCATCTTTCGGCAAAGTAGGATTGCGACTTACAGATTCCTTCTGGTGTATGTTGTGTGCCTGTGTGTGTGCCAGTGTGTGTAGTGTGCCTGTGTGTGTGGTTCCATTTGGATTAGGTTGATTGATTGTGCAGGATCTTTAAATACACTGCGATCTCGATAGCTAGCCTCCGCGACCTTACTTTTGCACAAATGTTCCATTTGGGGCACGACCAGAACCTCTATACCACATTAAAAATTTCGCTACCGCGCAAATAGTCCGCACGATAGCGCGCACTATTTTTCGGCAACTCACCGCCCAAAATTCACGCGGTGAGGGTCATTATCAAATTGTTTTCTCCAAATGGGACATGCTTATCGATGAAGCTTACCGGAATAAATCTTTAAATCTGCCGGGCAATAGCGGCACATGACCAGAAATGAAAACGTCAATTCGAGCACATAAGTATCTTTAGCCAAACGTAGCCTAAGAGTTTTGTGTTATTCGGCGAGTTAGATGACTTCTTCAAGGTTGTTATCTCCCGTATATCCACATGTATTCAGTAAGGAGGGGACGCCTATTCCTATCCCGAAGGGATTTGTGCGGTCCCTCTGTAAATCACTTCTATCTCCGTCTTTATGACGATGACGTTTTCCTGAAGAACGGGTGATTTTACAGCATTCTCTCACCTGTTAAATGATCAGGCTAGGGCCCAGTGAAAAAAGTGTAAACAAATTCTAACCGGATATACCCATGTTGAGTATTTATATGGTAAGCCATCGTGCCTAAAAAACGGTGGTTTTTAATGATATGAGTTTGGTCCAAAAAATATATTATTTTTAGGTATGGTAAAAAACAAAGATCCTGATCGGATCTCTTCAGGCTGATATCCATGTTTTTACTTAAGTTGGTGCGCCTGTGGTCCATAAATCATTCTTTGGTGTTTTGCCTTGTGCCCCCTGGATCTCGCTCCCACACCCCCGGGGGCCTATCCTAGGGGTGTAGGGGGTGTCCCTGGGGTCCCGTAGAGGGATTTGGGGCAGGGTTGAGTCAGCTGGGGGGGGCACCCCAAAATGGGACCAGTAACTTATTTTGGAGTTTTTTACCTGAGAGTCTCCCCATCGACTCGGGATGTGTTGGGACGGATCTAAAAGTGTTTGTGGGACCCCCTCCTCAAACCGGGAAGTGGGCCTAATAAGGTCTTCCTTTCAGGTCCCTGGGTTTTCTGGGGCCAGGGAGGGCCCAGGTTCTACCCTTTTGAGTTCGGGAAGGTGGGGGACCTGTTCCCATCTCTATCCCGGCCCCTCCCCCTGGTACTGCTCGGGTCCCGCGGGGGCGGGTGGGGTCGAGGGGTCGCTGGATTCCTATAACTCGAGGCGGGAAGGCGGGGCTGTACCGACCCATACCATCCCATGATCGAGTTGCACGTAGCGAGTCCACCCCCTGGACCCCCCCCTCTCCTTGTCGCTCCTCCAGTCCCGGGGGGGATGATGGGTAGCTGGAGGCCTTTAACTTGAGGCGGAAGGTCGGTGGCTTCACCGCCCCATACCATCCCTTGATCGGAGTTTTACATAGGAAAGTCCGCCCCTATGACCCTCCTCTCCTCACAAGAGGTCGGGACTTGGGTACGACGGTCGGGACACGGTCGAGGGTCTCGCTGCCCGTCGGATTACAGGGGAGGAGAGGGCCCCTTCCCATAGGTGGGGACTATAAGGGCAGCACCCAAGGGATGCAGGTCAGCGGATAGAGCTTCTTGCGGGTGGCTCGGGTCTTGGTCCCAGTTTATTTGGGGGGTACCCCCGCTCTCTCTTACTCCCGGGTACTAATTATGTTATTTTCTAATTCTATTTACAGAAGGACCAAATTTCAAGCGACACCAATATGGACTCCAACCAAGTACGGATGCAACCACGATGAAAAGTGGACAGACGGGCAGTTGGCCCAAGCCTTTGAGGTACGTAAAGAGAAATAGCCCTCAGCCAAAAAGGCCAAGTCCCTGTGAGAACCTGGCGCAAGGAGGCCGTCGCAAGGGACACGGGGACACCCAGTCCCCCAAGTTGTCTCCGACGAAGCACTCCCGCCCCGGGTATCAGGGAGTCCTTTTCCCTCAGCGAGCAAACCAATGGGGGATCGAAGCCGAGAGGGAATAGGCCCCCCCCAAGGGCTCCCCCCGAACCCCAATAATACGTCCGCAGTCATGATGATCTTACCGGATCTTTCCTTGAAGCCGGTCTCTAAAGAGAAAATCCCCGGGTGCGCGGACCTCAAAGAAGGACCCCCCGGGTCCGACCCACAGCCTAAGATGGGGCAGGTCGAAGGACAAGAAGGAGATACAGTCACTGACGGCATAAGGCCCGTCCAAGAGGGAGACAAAAGGGCGCCCGACGGCGATGCTGGTCGAGGAGCCCCGACCAGGGTGGTGATCCCTGGACCAGTTCCTCGAGGGCAGGCCCCCAAGGCCAGCACCAGGTCGAGCTCACGGTCCAGGCAGGGCCAGGTCGGTAGGTACCGGGACTCAGGGTCAGGTAGGGACCTCGCCCGAGGTAGGTAATCTAGGACCAGATCCCAAGCGGGCGGACTCATCGAGCCCAGGCCCCAGGTCGAGCTCATGGTCGGGGGTGCCCAGGTCGTGGTAGGGACCAAGGTCGGAGACCCGACCGGGTCGTTTCCTAGAACAAGCTCCCTTGAGGGACAGGCATTCCTTAGGCCAGTTCCAGGTAGAGTCACGGCGGGGAGGACAGGTCATGGTCGAGACCCAGGTCGGAGACCCTACAAGTCGCTTCCTAGACCAGCTCCTTGAGGACAGGCATTCTATCCCAGTCCCAGGTCGAGCTCCGGTCGGGGAGGACCAGGTCATGGTCGAGACCCAGGAGGAGGAACGAGACCCAGACCAGGTCGCTGCCTAGACCAGCTCCCTTGTGAGGACTGCATTCTAGGCAAGTCCCAGGTCGAGCTCAGGGTCGGGGAGGACTCAGGTAGGGTCGAAACCAAGGTCGGAGACCCGACCAGGTCGCTTCCTTGACCAGCTCCCTTGAGGGAAGGCATGCTAGGCCAGTCCCAGGTCGAGCGTCACGGTCGGGGAGGACCAAGGTCAGGGTCGAAACCCATGTCGGAGACCCGACCGGATAGCTCCCTAGACCAGATCCCTTGAGGGCAGGCATTCAAAACCAGTCCAGGTCGAGCGCCTGTTCGGGAGTGGAGCTCAAAGGCCGGGCATCCACTGGCCTTGTATGGAGACCCAAATACCGTCACCCCAATGGGTAACGGTATTCTGAATCTATTGCGACAGATGGCAGAACCCTCTGTCATTGGTCAGCTCTCCCTCATCCTGGAGGATTGGAGCCGACCGGAGGGCCCTGGCCGCCAAAATGCAAGCTCCCCCGAACTAGCTGAGCTCGCCGGCTAATAAAAAAGGGGGAGAGGATGGAGCTGATTCGACGAGGAGACCCTCCCGCTCTCCGTCGAGATGGTTGGGCGACGTTCCCACCCTTACAACGGGACCAGCCCCCACAGGCAGGTCGAAGGTGAGGGTGGACCCGAACATCGGGTCGGAGCTCCCGCCCGGAGTATTCCAGGGCGGGACCAGGCATCGACCTGCGGCGACAGACCAGTCCCGACCATAACACATAGAGATCCAGCGTGACACCTTCCCAGTCTAGTGGACATACTGGTCCTCCCTCCAACCGTACGGTCGACGGGAGATCAAATCCCAAACTCCGTCGGCCCCCTCACAAGGGCCTAGACGAGAGGAGGGTTGGGGGTACGAGCTTAACGCCGTTCCCCCCTCGAAAATGGCAAGGTCCTCACGGCGAAAACCGTGTACCTGCCCTCCTCATTCTCCCACAAAGTGGGGAGGAAGCACCAGGCAATAGGACCAGCAGCCGAGCCGTGCCTGCCTTGGGGTTGCGAACCCCCTGGGCATCTATGGTACAGGGTTTCACCCTCTGGCAGGCTACTTCAAACTCCACGGCCTCACGCCCTCTGCAGGAGACCGCCCCCAGGGGGGTCGCAGGTCCCGTGGACGGAAAGCCTCCCACAGGGAGAGTCAACCCACGGCACTACAGCGGAGGAGCCGAAGACGTGAGGCCGGTAGGACGATCGCATGGGCATTACGAGGGACCCAGTGAGAGCCTGGGGCGACCATATAGGGTACCGCCATGTCCTACGAGTCGGTGGAAGTTCAGTTGCGTGACCGGCTGCTAACCCCTAGAGTTTCGGACCCATTTTTCGCGGCGGTCTCTCGGACGACGTGTGCGGTTGGAGTAAGTTCTCCCCCGTAGGTGGGGTCAGATCTCGGGGTGACAGCCCGTACGCCCAGACTCCAAGCTCAATGCCTTTTATACCTCGGTCAAGGGATCTTAAGACCACTATCGACTCGGTACACTCCGAGTGGAAGGTGGACAGGATCCTCTGGTTAGGGACAGCCTCTAGGAGCGGGAAGAGGGACACTCCCTACTGGTTACAACGCTGACCAGAGGCCTGCCTTCCGGAAGATTGTCTCGATGACCGGTATCGAGATGCGTCCCCCTTCAAAACTTCCCCCCCAGGGGTTGAGGCCGCTGGGGGTAAATCTCGTGCCCCCGCACCCCTTAGGGGGGTTTCAACCAATGGAATACGCGCAAGGAGAGGATGGAATGGACGAAGCTGGATATGGGGAACGGCCTAGGCCTTAACGATCCAGTGATCAAGATCGCCACCGAAAGCGAGTTTTGAGTTTTTCGGCCCACGGACACGAGCTGGCACGTGGCCCCTGACGGCAGATGTACCGGAGGCGTCAGTCGACGAGTTTCCTGAAAAGCGCCACGGACTAGTGAGACGGAGGCAAACGTGGTATCGGACGCATTAAAAATCTACGAGATGGGATCGCCAGGAAGCATTTTCCCCCCGGCTCGTATAAATGGGGTAAGCGGACCAGGCTCACGGGCGAGAGATCTAGGAACGCCAGTTGGGTGCGACCCAAGGGCCTTTGTGAACAGTCCACGGAAGTTGCAGGTGAAGATGCTCGAGGACGGCGCCCTGGGGAAGAGAACTTTCGGGCGGTCAACGGGGGGGGCCTTCTCCAGACTAAGGCGTCTGAGCGAAAGAAGCCGTTTTGGCGACAAAAGCCGCGAGACCTCAGGCGCTCAGGGCAAGCAAGAAAGAGGGAAAAACGACAACCCTTTCGGGGGCGAGGCCCCAAAGGCCTACGGACCCCCAATGGGGCGCTCAGCCAGCCGCTACCCCCTACCAGGCTACAAGCCCCTAAGAACAGGGACCAGGTAGCACCAGCGTTTAAATAAAGCGGCGGGTAACCAGACGTTGTAAGAGAAGAGATCTAAAGGTAAACGCAAAAGGTCTGCGAGGCCAGCCCAAAAGGCGAGGGAGTCAATGGAGGACGCGCAGGTCGTTGTTAGGACCGACCCGTACGCAATCTCGCCTCCAATAGGTAGGCGGTCGCCTCATGGATAGTCGCGGGAGCGTGGCAGGCAGTGACCTCGGACCCTCGCGGTCCTAGCTGTGGTAAACTCCACGGGACCGCCAAGAGTTCACAGCCTGCCCCCCCCATTCAGAGGGGTGAGGTTCGCCCCTCTTCAAAGAGACACTGCCTAGCGGGACGCGACTCTGCAAGAGATAGCTGGCCGGCTGTCCAAATCGTGACGTGCTATGCCTTCGCATCCAATCAAAGAGGGCTCTACTCCACTCTCTCCTAACCAAGGATGGTGGGGGGCGGCCACGTTGGATTTGCGAGACGCATATCTCCAATCCCAGTGCACGAATCATCACAGAATTGGCTCGGTTTTGGCCTTAGGAGGGGTGGCTTACCAGTTCCGGGTCCTACACTTCGGCCTGTCGACCGCGCCACGGACCTTAACAAGGGTCGTGAAGGTGTTAGCGGAGTTCTCAGGCGAAGGGGCAGGACAATATTCTCGTCTATCCTAGACGACTTGGCCTACTGGGTTGGTGGTTTGGCGACAGCCTCGCAGAGGAGGCATCGCCTTTATGAGGAGGGTGCTGACCTGATAAGGTCTCTCGTTTTCACCGTCAACCTTGACAAGTCAGCAGTCTCGCCTTCCCAGAGGCCCCACTTTCTGGGAGCGAGATTGACTGTCTGTCGGTAAAGGTGAGGCCCTCCGCAGAGAGAGTGGCCTTGGTCGGGCGTTGTGCACCGAGGCCACCTCGGGAGAGCAGGCCGGTCCCAGCCAGGCTTAGGCTTCTGGGAAGCCTGGCCAGCCTCAGCGGGATCGGTTCCCTACTGCAGATACGCATGAGGGGAATCAAGATCCACAGGTAAGGTGGTACTTCCAATCCTGGTACAACCAATGTTCCCTCCAGATTCCAGTGCCCCTGAAGCGGCCCCCGACCTCAGTTGCGTGGAAGCATCCACACAAATTGGAGGGGGGAGCCCCCTCAGGGAAATCCAAACACCTGCAGTGAGCTGTCAACAGACGATGTCATAGTAGGGGTGCGAGACCCCACCAGGGTCCTACGAAGTGTGGGCCGTTGGTCGCCAACATGGCAGGGTCGCCACCATATCAATGTGCTCGAGGTGCGGGCAATCTTCCAGGCACTGTAGCACGGGGTCGCCCGGACCCAGGGCCCGAAAGGCAGGCGCCATCGAAGGTGAGGGGGGCGTCAGTGGGATGGCGCCTCCCGCCGGCGGTCTGCCGGTCAATTTTACAGAGGCTATAGCGTTCCCCACGTAGACCTACTCGCCTCCGCCGTGCATCACCAGCCGAGGCGTACCTACTCAGGGAGTTAAGTCCACAGAAGCCGTGGGTCGGGATGCAATGGTGGTGGATTGGTCGGGGGATCATTGCCTATGCATTTCCCCCCATTGCGATGAGACAGAGAGTCTCGACGAAGGGTTAGCTCGCTCTGAAAATTACCTGAGTTATGGTGTGGACCCCATGTGGCGGGCTCAGCTGTGGTTTCAAGGCTTCTGGAGCTGCTTGCTAGTGGGGGGACTCCCATATTGCTCCCTCAGCGCCGGATCTGATAAGCGGTCCTCCAGCCGACACGACCGTCCCAGAGCGTACATCCGGCTCTCCAAATGATTGTTCTGGCACTTGCCAACAATACATCAGGCGGGACTTTCTGAACAGGCTCCGCGCTTCGTGCTAGGCCAGGCGGAGGAAGTCAACTTACGATCTGCGAATTCTCGACGCCGCCGGTTCTATAGATGGTGCGCCATTCGAGAGATCGATCCGGGTCTGCGCCTGTAGGGCAGATCGGGGATGTCCTAGTGGGAATTTTCCACGAGGGTTTGGGCGCCCCAAACAGGTCAGGTGCTACCGCACCGCGATTGGGGCGCTCCATCCGGGCTTCAGAGACGGCATAGTCGTCTCGAACAGCCCGCTCCTCACGAATCTGCTAAAGCGCATGTTTTCGGTTCGTCCCCAGGTCGTCACTCGGTTTTCGGGAGTGGGATCTGCCGCTAGCATGCTCCAGTTCTTAGCTTCCGAGGAATTCGAGCCAGTGGAGGGGGCCAGTCTCCGGATTATCTAGGAAGACGGCCCCTTTCGTGGCAGTAGCGTAAGGGCAGACGGGGGTCCGAGTACATGACTTTCATTGACGGAGGCTCTAGGACGGCTCGTGTCCATCCTTCCCGAGCGGCGTTTTTTCTCGCTAAGCATCAGAACCGGTCTTCAACCACGCCCAGTGTTTCTCCCGGAACTGGCCTTGGCGCAGGACGGTCGGAGAAATCCTGGTGCCCGGTTAGGGCTCTAAAATGTACCTTAAGCGTAACGAAGGGCTCAGGAAGATAAAACAGCTTTTCATCTCCATGGCCCCTCCATAGGTCCGGCAGCGAAGGACACAGTTAGCCGCTGGGTAACCTCGACCATCCGAAGCGCACAACGAAAACATCACGATCGGTTTGTCGGCTCTTGGGGCCCTAGGTCCCATGCTGTACGTGCTCACGCCTCCTCCTGGGCATTTACAAAGGCCCTCATCAACGGATATCCTGGATATTATAGGTTGGAGTTCCGCTACCACGTTTCAGAGAGTTATATTCGAGACGTTCTTCTGGTGCGGAGAGGGATGTTGCTACTGCAGACAACTGTGTGCCTGTAGTAGTGAGCGCAATCAAGAGCTCTAGGTGAGTTTCTCGGTGCGAGACGGGGACAGCTAGCGCTGGTGACTACCTCCCCGTACCTTCTTCCACCCGCCTTGAGACTACCAGTGGGTTACTGTGCAAAAGTAAGGTCGCGGAGGGTAGCTATTCGAGACGCGCAGTGTATTCCCTCTCAGAAGTGAGAGGGGGATACAACTAGCGATCGATACCTACCCTCCGTGACCTTACGACCCTCCCACAAGGTTTTTTCCACCCACAAGAGGGTCTCGGGAAGGTTGTGGTGTACACATTTGGAGAAACAATTTGGGATACGGACGACTCACCGCGCATGGGCGGGGAGTTGCCCGAAAAATAGTTCGCGCGGATAGGCGGACTATTTTCGCGGTTGCGAAATTTTTTAATGTGTAAGAGGTTTCTGGTCGGGCCAACTGAGACATTTGTGCAAAGTAAGGTCGCGGAGGGTAGGTATCATCGATCGGGTATCCCCCTTCTCATTCTGAGAGGGAAAGGGAAAGGAAATACGATGCACAGAAGACGGTATGTGAAATTCTGTATGCCGAATTTGCCTGATCTTAGTCAAATAAATCTGTATGTGAAATGTGAAATTTTACATGATCATAATAAGACACACAGGCCTAATTAATATCTCATTAAATTAGGACAACACCCACTTAATTAGTTAATTGAACATTTAAGTGCCAAGTTCTCTTTAATTCACTGTAAGTCCCTAATGCAGTGACTGATACTTTGTAGAGTGAGGTCATGGTGAGCCCTGATATTACTGCATCTTGTTATTTTTGATGAACCACTGTGTAACATGGTTGAATATGTACATGATATCTATATATCATGCAACTTTCTTGAAATATTTATAAAAACATCATTACTGCTGTGGCTTGTGGTCTGCATGGTGCTTAGCTGGTAGGCAGTATGAACCACATGCTAACAATCTCTGATATTGATAATACCGTACTAACTTAATATTATTTTTGCTGCTTGATGTTGACAGGCTCTGACAGAAGAAGGTGTAAGTGTATTAGTTCACTGTTCTGACGGCTGGATCTTACCGCACAAACATGTTCATTGTCCAGCATGATGTTAGACCCATATTATAGGACTATTCAGGGCTTTCAGGTAAATGAAGAAAGAAATGTTTAAAGTAGCCCAGAAGTAATAAGTTAGACAAGGCAGTGAGACAAAGTGGCCAAACTGCAGATAGCTGTGTTTGGAATTTGGATACTAATAAATAGTTAGCTTTGATTCAAATGTTAATTATGACAAACCATTTGGTACAAAATTAGGCCCCAAAAAAAGTCTGTCTGTCTCTGGACCTTTTGACAAAAAGCAAAGTGCCATGCTCTTTTTTTTTTTTTTTTTTGAAAAAAGGCTATATTCTATGCAATTTTTTTTTTTTGCATGCTCTGCTGCCTCTGTACCAAAATTTGAATCACAATCTGGGTGTGCCAACCAGGTCTCCCACACTCATCACGCAACTGGTGAGAACAGGTCTGCATTGACGATAAAAGGCTCGATTGCCTTGAAAAATCATTGCCGCTGCTTCCATCAAGGAGAGACTTGGCCAAATTCTGTAGCAATGCCGTATAGGTGCAAGGCCCCAATTCCTGAGCACTTCGCCGCCTTTCTTTGTGATTCGCACGCGTACAATCATGATATTTTTTAAGAAATTCAAAAAACCAAGATCAAAAATACTTCTTGTGTCAATTTCCTTCAACATCCACACGGTGCTGCGTCATCTATGCCCCGGGCTGTGTAGAGACAGCTCGTGTGTGCCGTACCGTAGTGCGCCGCCAATAGTCTATGATGTCATCAATCAAACTGGGCTCGGTGTGATTCAGAAGAAAAGAGAAGGGAAAAAAATATCGCAGCAGCGCGTAGCGCTACGTGCAAATTTTGATTTTAAAAGTTTTTTCAAAAATTAATTTTACGGGAGACAAACTCGTTTTTTTGGCATGAGTGTTTTTTTGTTGTTAACAACGTTCCCTAGTCGAAATATTTATACTACCTTGACCGAGGCTTACCCTGGACTATGATATTTAGCAATAAAATTGTGATTAGTAACCCACTTTCATACTTATCTCAAAGTTATATCCAACTATTTCCATATCTAAGAGCTTTATTATTGAAAAAAAATTATTACTGATTTCAGAATTGTTCGCAAAATTAAACCAAAACAACGTTTTTGTTCGGATCATTAATTTTCAAGGGTTGATGTAGAACAGCCTTTTCATCATGATATTTAAACAACATTCAGTGTTAGATTTTGCCCCAGTAGTATATTTTAACTACAGAATTATTTTTCTCTGTTAGGTTTTGATAAAAAAGAGTGGCTGCATTTGGGCACCAAATTTCTGCCATAGTAAGTTGATTGTTCCAGCTTTTTAGTTATCAAAAGCAGTGTAAAAATGCTTTATTTGTCTAAGACAGATGATATAAGGTGTTAACCCGGGAGCTAGCACACATTTGTAACACATCTCAAGGTACAAAAGGTTTGACTGAGTAAATATGTAGACAGATGAGAAACAGGGGAACCCATGAAACGGTTTCTTAAGTGCCGCAAGTGGTGCTTAAGGAGAGGGGGCCAAAACAAAGTTTGTACAGGGGTCAAATTTGTAAATTGATCAAATCATGTTGAAAAGACACCATGATATGATGTCTACCCATAAAGGATTCCATAAACGTTAGTTTGTAATATGTACAGCCCTAAGTTTTCAGAGTATAGGACCTAAAAACAGCAAAAAATCAATAAAAAGGGTCAATTTCAGTTGTACAGGGGTCAAAATTTTAAAATTGGTCAGTTTGGATAAAAAATGGTTGCAAATATTGGTGGAGCTCATTTAGGGTATAAAATTAAGGCAATAGTTTTGAGGGTATCAAATGCTGCTTGAGAAAGTAGGGGGGGTAACAAGATCAAGCCCATTGAATGCAAGGACGGACCTTCTGTGCCCCCTACATCGGAAAAAAGCATTTAAGACAGTCAAAACTATTTCCTTAGTTTTAATCTATGAACTCCACCCCAATAATTTGCACCCATGTTTTTATCCAAATCGGAGCGGACATTTACAAAATTTGACCTGTACAAACTGAAAATTGACCCTTATTATTGATTTTTGCCTGTTTTCGCCTATAACTCTGAAACTTTAGGCTGTAAATATTACAAACTATACCTTTCTGATCCTTATGGTTAGACACACTAACATGGGTGCTTTTAATCATGATTGAATCAATTTACAAATTTGACGCCCCCCTGTATAAACTTTGTTTTGGCACCCTCTCCTTAAGCACCACTTGCGGCACTTAAGACAATCACGTTTCAGGCGGACGGTCGGCCCCTTCCAGCTGTTAACAATTTAATCACTCAAACCTTTGTACGGGAGATGTGTGACAAAATGTGTGCTAGCTCCAGGCTATGTAGTTTAATACAGTGTTTGAATGTTAATATCTTTGAAATTGACCAAGTTACACACCTTAGGTAATTTTGTCTACTGCCTGTTTGTGTACATAGTCTGTAAATCCTGAGTCATCATGGGGTTATCGGGGGTGACCTCAAACATTTAACATAAGCCAGAAATGTTAACGAGGGCATGACAAAGTATAAATATAGTGTCTATATCTTCCTCGACTCAGCGGCGACCAGGCCGGTTATTCTCGCCAAGCATTCTTCTAAGTAGCTATAGTAATAGTAGTAGTAAATCCAAAAAGTTTTAAATAAGGTTGTCTCGGTAACGAGTGATGGCTGGATTCACTCACACTCGCAGCAACCGCCCTTAACTTCCCTCTTCCACTTCACCTGATTCCATGCATCTCCATCCTCAACTAAACCCTCCTACTCTCCTCCTTCCCTTGCTTCTTCCAAGTCTTTGGATGTCCTCTCCTCTTTCAAACCTCCCCCCCTCAAAACTCACCGAAGCATCTAAGTACCAGCTTTCAATGCGAGTGGCATGTACGCCAGGGATTTCAATAAATGCTTTGATGTAATGCTGCACCATCTGAATTGTGCACTGATGTCATGACTAGAGGAAGCTAAATGCACTTCAGTTCAGGCAATTCCAGATCAGTCAGGAGATTGATTGAAGCAGACCTTACTGGATATGGTTTTAATGTTAGTTCCATGATGCATGGTGGAATACATTCAGTTATTTTGCAAATTGTCTCTAATTTTCGAGCAATTTTAAGCTGTGGCGACACACCTTGACAACTGATTATAAGTAAGGACAAAGTCATGATTGTACGTGGTATAGAGCCATCTCTATGTCACATTTGCCCGAAAGATGTATAAAACTAGATTGTTAAGAAAAATCATATTTGCCCACAATGAAATTTCCAGAAATTTACACAGAATGTAGAAGTGGAAAATGAAATAATCCAAATCAGTATTCAAAACTTCTGACGCTATTATTTTGTTTTGTTATGGTTTTATATCATAAAATAGACTTTGAAAACAGCTTGAATTCTAAAAAATTCAAATTTTGAAAGTATTTGACCTAGAACAACTATGAATGCTAACCAACTATTTTCTTTTATAATGTTTGATACATTTTTGTTGTTTTAATATGTGTTAATATTAATTACTAATATCCACCCCCCCCCCCCCAGCAAAATTTGTAATCTAATAATGCAAATATTTCAATTTTTTAGCCACAGTTAAAATAGTGTCTATAGGGACATGAATGGAAATTAAGCAAAGTGTTTCCAAAATCAAAGACATATTCAAATAAGCCTTACAGGGTTCATGTGGAAGTTTGGACTAATTAATCATCATTATAATGTGGTAATTGCACTTTAGAACTGATTAAAAGAGAAACTGCCGTACTTTGATTAAGAAATCATAGTGACAATCTTTGTTGTCCGGAGGTAAAAAAGTGGCCAAAATTGGTTCGTTATCCACAGAAACATAGAAACTGGTTCCTCAAAAATTTCCCACATGAATTTTGTTTTGCCCCTAAAAAAACTGATATATCTTGATGGTCTCTATCAAAAAAACAAAGTCCTCAATTCAGTATCAAGTGCAGGTTGACCCACAAAATACAAGGGGTAATTGTCATCCTAGAACAGCTTATGTTAGCTTTCCAACTTTACTCTTTTTGGGGAGTGCGAGGGAGCAGAAGGGCTACCCGCTCCTATTCGTTGGGTTTTGAAACTACTTTTTAAAATAGCAGTGTTGCAGAAAATATTCGTGCAGTTTATATCCTATAAAATTACAGTATAATAGTTTTGAAATGTGTGCAATTTTACGTTTACATTGGAATGTACTCAATACAATAGCGACCCCAGCGGAAAACGATGCACGATACCATTTCCAAAAAGTATTAAATTTTAAACAGGAGTAGAAAATACAAAGGCGATCTCACACTTCCACACATGCTTACTGTCGTGAGCGGATTGAAAAAAAACACGACGGTTGTATTTCCCCTTGCCTGGTAACACTAAATAAAAACACGAATATAGAGGGCGTAACAGGAAACAGGGGGAGTGAGGCCAGAAATCCCAAATTTTTAGACATGGCCATTGGATTAACATTAAAAACGAAATATGACGAAAAAAAATTATGAAATTAGTATATATGTTGTCAAGGAATATTTTTATTTGTTAATTTTTTACAGTTATTTGCTGGTAAACAGAGCTTTAAATCGTTATGAGTTTGACTTTGAATTAACCGCATATGCTTTAAAGGGGGATGGTTCCCGAATAAGGAAATGAAGTTTTGATCTTGATAGATCGGCCTTCACCCCAAACCCACTTCTGTAAAGTTTTCGCACCAATATTTCAATTCCAGTTGGCTGTGAGAACTAAAAACGTGATTTTGTAAGCCCATAGAGTACTGGTACAATAATATTGGTCGGAACAAAATGGGGCACAGTTTCAATCATAACTTCCAAACCCAAATATCCTTTAGCCCATATATTTCACAGGGTAAATGATGGAACAAATACGATGGAATGATAGGTAAGATGTCATGAAGTTACGAATGTTTGAGTTTGTATATGAATGGAAGAGTGATAAGGGAGGGTGGCTTGGGACTTTTCACTATGAACATTTTGAAACATTTTGAAAAATTTACGTCATGGGTCGTCGGTATGCAACATATCCGGAATATTGCTTCTTGTTCTTCCAGTTCTGCTGGTGAGTCTGCATGGCCTTCTTACTTCCCTTCCCTTTGAAATCCCTCCATTCCCCCTTCTGGTTCAATATTGGGGTGGGTAAGTATAGCGTGGATTGTTTTCCCGAATAGGTTTATAGTATGTTCGTAGTATGTTGATTGGTCATATCTTTCCCTTTAAAAACGTAAATGTAGGGGATATGAAGCCCATTCACTCGGTGTTAAATATTTAGTTCATGTATGCCTCGGTAAATATGTGCAAAAAGTCACATAAGGTCAACTTGCAAAAACTCCCACAAATGTTCATATTATTTATCCCTTCCCATACCTTTACATGGATATTCCTCTTGACTCGCCCTTTCCTTTTAAAGGAATTTTTATTTTCATTTTGCACTCATAGGTGTGGTTTGAGGTTAGAATGTGATCCGTAGAGAAGTTTCACCGGTCTTCACTCAGTTCATAGATCTGTGTGGCAGTTAATCAGCAGTTTCCCGGTTAAGTTTCCAATCAACGAAAGGTTACTGTGGCGCTACATGATATGTTTTCTCCGGTCAGTTTGGTAACTTCTTGGGGCACTGTGAAAAATCTAGGCTGGAGCTTCCAGGTATATGAATTTGTGTGTAGTTGATGGTGGTACTTGTTCAAATTTTACTCTCTACAAAGGCATTCCAGAAGCATTTCTTTCTTTTGATATTTCATGAAGAAAAGGAAGAATAATTTTAACATTCAAAAAATTGCCACCCTGAAAAGGAATCTTTGAAAGTTGTCCTTGAGAAAAAATGATTTGGGTAACTAAAGAGTGCAATCCTGCATGCATGCAACTTTTTTTCTTGAAACCAGAGAGTCACCTTTCATAAGTTGTGAATGGGGTCCTATCTTGGCTATAAACAGACGTGTGCAGTTTTTAATATCACTTCCAAAGTTGCTTACACTGTACATGTGATTGGATACAAGCATTTCCTTTATCAGGGGTTTCCTGAATAACCTCTACGGGTTAGGTTTGAAATTAAGATCTAAGTCATAATGGCTGGAAGATTGTTATGGGATAATTTTTTACAGTACATTACTGTTCTGCGTAGGATACACTACACAAATCAACATGCTCATTGACTAGTGGATCGTAGCGATTATTCATATGAAAATAAACTGAATTTTCCTATTTTCATTGCTCTATCTGTGGCAAATTGTTACTCCTCAAAAATATGCTATCATCAGGTGAATCCAGGGCCTATAAAATGTGAGCCTGTTAAGAAATCCAACATTGTTGGTATCGTAACTCCTCAGGAAATCACAAAATCTTAGCTACAGTAGCAACTAAATGTTATTTGTAAAAACTGTATCTTTGTAATTAAAAAGGATATAGGTGTGTCTATAAGATGTAGAAAAGTTGGACATATCTGTATTAAACAAATTGTACAAACTATTTGTACCCATAATATAGTAACTTTCAAAAAATTATGAAAAATTTCATTATGTTGGCTATATACCCATGGAAAATATTTTGGAGAGTTGACTGCAGTTATATACTTGTCGTACTCAAAATGCCACCATATTGACATTAAGTAGACTTGAAAACTAAATAAATCTGACCCATTAGAATTAAACAAAAAACTGCACACGCCATCCTCATATAGTTAGTGCCATAAACCAAAAGCAATGACTTTAGTAAAGAGTATGAAAATAAGAAGTAGACTGGGTGGTGCATGTATGACCCTTTGAGACAGAATACCAATACACCGGGTTTTACAGATAATACTTTTTATGATATAGGCAAAGAAACTTTTTGTTGGTGGTAATGACTTGAAAATGTAATTCTCCATAAAGATCTTAGTAAATTGTGTGTAAAGCAATTTAGCAAATTTACCAATATGCCCACTGTCCGGGCCAGGTTCGAAACTAGCCCCAACTGCGCATTTCATGTGTGTTTTGGTTTCCAGTCTATTACTCGGCCTCGCAGGTTTCTCCGGGTACTCTGGTTTCATCCTGCTTTCAAAAAACTGGTCATCGATATCCATTAACAGTATTTGATGTAAAAAAGTTTTATAATGATGTAATGTGAAATTGGAACTAAAAGTATTTCACCAATACTATATAATTCTATTACACAAGATTATGGTGTATCATAAATACTTAATACCTCCTTACCTCCTCTAATTCAGGGATATCAGACGGAAATTAATCCCTATGGGCCGTAATATGCAGACTCGGATGGCAAGGACTACATTAACCCATTATACAGGCCACAACTAGCAAGTGAAGGAACATATCTAAGCCAAACACAAGTCCACAGTCATTCAGGTAAGAATATCATTGAGAGCTCCGTAATAAAATGTACAGCGTAACATACTTAAGAACTTGTGAGGGTTAATTTGACATTAACAGTGGTGGGGAATCAGTCTCATGCAGCAGCAGCACAGGGAATCTGAAGACACCTTTAAAGAGACACTGCACATTTGAAAAATAGTGCACCCTCAAGATTTTTCAAAATCGATATTTTTGCTGGTTGGAAGGCTTTTATATACAAAAGCCCTCAACCGAAATGATGATTAAGACCAATTCGGCTTCCTTATGGGTAACAGAAACATTTTATTAATTACGTCGGCGGCCGACGTTAAATTCATCAGACGACGATAATGGCGTTTAAGTTTTACACAAGAACAGGCACACCGTATGCATGTTCCCACGCTATGCGCACTGTTTGTTCGTCTGTAAACCTTGTGGTTTTGTATATCAGTGAGTACGAGTCAAAAATATTCATGTAATATACACATTTGTTGATTAAGTTATGGAAAACCTTAAAAGTTGGGCCTACAAATTACTGGATGTCTTTATCCTCATATCAATGCCCCTATCTGTTTTGGGGTAGGTTATTTTATGTGTAAAATATATCTCTGTTCTTCCAATGACCATATAGACTATCATTTGAGAGCAAATGAAGGAAATTTCAATTTTGTGAAAATGTGCCAGTGCCGCGTTAAAAGCTTGTGGCTGTTGAATGGTAAGGATGAAAATTAGGCAGTATACCATTTTAATTTTTTAAGTTTCATGCCATACTCTGTGAATGTCATAGTTAGCATATAAAGGGATGCATTTCCTGATAGGATATATTAATTGAATGCAAATATGCCCTGAAAACTTTGTTAGAAACCAACCCGGGTTATAGGGACTAGATTGATTGACAACTTTTAGTCTAATTGGATGACAAATTCTGTTGTAATCAGACCAAAACCTAATTTTTCTACCGTTATATGTCTAAACTTTGTTCATTTATTTTTTCATTACTATGGCCATGTGCTCATGTGCCCGTATGGCCATGTTTTCAAAAGTTAATTAACCAATAAATATAAAATTAAAAAGATAATTTTTGCTTGATGTGGCCATATAAGGCATATTCAAGGTTGCAGTCCTGCTTTTGTGTATCGATGGTACAGAAGAAACTTGTTCAACCTCACGCCCTGTTAAACTGCTAGATAATGGCTTGTTTTCTTATTTATTAGTTCTGGCTTTCTGAATAGCTCAGCTCTGATGGTGAAAGAATGGAAGTGGATATTATCGGTCATCTGATAAACAACATTTATCGTAAGAATACTGTTTTTCCTCTATATTTTATCCCAAATGACAGACGGAAATGCGTGTGTTGCCATGATTGTTTTGTGTTCTATAAAATGGCACACAAATACTAGGCCAATACACATGCACGCGCATCCAGCCTCTATCTATCTATCTACGGCCGCAGCCGAGATGGCCCCTGTTCACCATGGATCCTGCTGGATGTCTCGCGCAATCACATAAATGTAGTTAAAGGGGCGACGAACCCCTTTTTTTGGCACTGTAACTACTCAACAGTTACTTCTGCGACTACTTGATCAATCGCACGATGACATTGACCAGCAAATCGTGCAACAGAAGATGAATTTGGAGGATATCTTTATATATCTGTGCTTTTGTCTTGTGCTCACTCCAAGATGTTTTTGACCTTGCATAATAAGCTTGTGTAGGTGCCATCCATTCTATCCTGTAAACTCCTTTCTTGCCATGGTCCCAGGCTCAAGATCCTATAACATATTACCTCATACACACGCTCTAAATAATTCAGCTCGGTTAAATTGAGATACCGGGAGATTGCATAAGTGGTTGTATTTATTTGCAGCTTACAAGCCTTGTCCTTTTCGTGACAGGAAGTCTTTCTTGCTGTTATGGCAACATAGGATCCCTAGATACTTGAAGTCCTTGCCTCTTTAAGTTGGCTACCATCTGTAGTGCAGTTAGTTGATGATCATCTTCCTCATTGACGGTCATTATATTCCGTCTTCTTTGGCATTTAGATTTAGCCCGGCTATGTCTGCAGCCTTCTCGAGTGCTGTTTTAGTAGATCTTGTGCACCAGATATCAGATCAGCTGTTAGCGCCAGATCATCTTATGCGTAGTCAAGGCTGTGAGATGCTGACTTGGTGACATCTAGAAAGCTTGGGTTTGATGGTGAGTACTTTCTCGTTCATGATGTCAAGACTCGGTCTGACGATGTAATCAACCCGCGCACGACTACAAAGAGATAGGGAGCAAGAGTATCTCCTGGAGGATTCCAGTGTTTGTTCGGACTCCCTTGTGGCCCATCCATGGTCTGAAAAAGCTATATGGGTTTTTATCATAGTACATGATTGCAATTGCCAGGGGTGTGATTCTTCAGGATTTTTTTACAATTGTCAACTTTATTTAATTTCAGCCCGATTCTAAGCATTTTAGTCCTTTCCACAACTCAATAACACCCCCTGAATGCCTTGACAGCCTCATCTTGGACACCGTAGTTGGCAAAGATTGCAGCTGAGGCCCTTGACACCAATTAGGAGTTTTCTTCTCGTCACATGTTGCATTTCAGCCATAATAGGAACTATTTCATTATCATATTCAGTATTTGGCTACACTACGTATTTTTACAGTCAAACGAACCTACGGGGGATCGACGAATTACGAACAATATTGGGTCTATTTTTGACTCATTTCCGAGACTTCTGAGACGGTTTCCTTCCAAAAAATCCAATATCTACTGAAAAGGTGATGCGTTACCAGAATTTTTCAAAATACTGAATTATTTTAAGATTTTCGACCGCTAACGCGGCCCAAAAATCATAACTCGGGCGGGGACAGAAACTAATAATCGAGTTTCAAGGGCCTTACCTCCCTGTTTTACACTTCAAAGCCTTGAAAAATCTACAAACACAATTGAGTTTTCTCTTGGAAATTCTCAGCCCTTCTGTGCTCCGTCTGAGGACAAGTATCTGGGTAGTGTTGATCTGCCCTTCGAAAAACCATTCGTTCCGTCTGAGATGGGAATCTATATGAGGAGTGATTCTTGTTGAGCAGCATGAGTTTGTAGATCTTTAATTGAAGGTCTAGTCTGGATGGAAGGGTTCTGCCATCTTTGATTGAAGAAAGGTTCAATTCGAGGTTAGTGTTATTCTGAACTGGCTTGCCAATTAGAGAATTAAAGTGCTGAACCATGTGTCAAGGTGCTCTTCAGTTGTTTCACCTTTGTTCTTATATGTGTGTGTTGTAGCTCCCCCCCCCCCCCCCCCCCCCCCCCTTCATTATTAGTCAGCTCCCTCAGGGCCTCCTAGGCAGGCAGCCATGCTTGGTTCAAGATGTAGGGTTCAAGTGCTTCAGCCTTGGCCTTAACATGCTCCTCAAGCACCACAGTGTAAGCATCATCAAGTTCAGCCTTAGCAGGCATCGAGGTTCAGCTTGGAGCGTCTGGTGGATTTAGTATGGTGCTTCTTGGCTGCAGATCTTCATTTTTCTCTGGCTTGGTCTGCTTTGTCATTTGAGGAAAGGCAGTAGTCCTTCTTCTTTCTTTAGTTAGCATCTCCAATGCCATTTCTTTGTTGGCTGAAGTGAAGACATCATATACTGTGCTGGAGTTCTTGTCTTCAAGCTCATCAACAAGAAAAGTGTTGACGGTTATGTACTGCTGCAGTATACTGCTCCAAAGCTTGATCCCCCACTACCGTCCTCCATTCATTGTTTTCATGGATCTCTGGATGGGTTTACTCTGCGATAACTTATCTGGCTCCTGCACGAGACAATTCTGGGATCAGACTTAACAGCGTCAAATTTGTTGTAGGCTCTTGAGTTCTTTATGCTGTTATCCACTTCTTTTCTGACCAGAATATAGTCCACCTCGACAAGTTCTCCATTTGGCGGCAGTGGTGTCCACGTCTACCTGCTTGCTTTTGTGGTATCTGTGTTAGTGGCAACAAGGTAATTTTGCCAGGAAGTCCTTCATGTCCATTCCATTTCTGTTAGGACTCGTTGTTGCAAGTGACAGCGCGTCATCAGTCCCAAGCTTAGCATTGTAATAATCTCCAGGGATGTACCGAAGATTATGGGCTGGAACTGTACTGGTGGCAATAGAATGGTCATGGTAAAAGTTAGAGACAGTTTCTTCTGGATAGTTGTTGTGGTGCTGTAACGCAGATGACTGTTGTTTTTCATCAGGATTACCCGTCCGTGTTAAGCTGTTCAAGATGCGCTCTTGAATGTTGAACAATGTTGGCAATGACTTTAGGCGTTGGTGATAAAAGCAACCCACACCTCCTGTAGCTGCTTTCTCTTCTCTTCCAGGCAGAGGCTGTAATATGCCTGCCCTGGATATTCTCCTGTAGTATAGGTTCACTGTGTCACAATGGCGGTGTTCTTGTATGCATATGACATTGATGTCATACAGGTTTGTGCTTCATGTACAAGTTATTCTTTCTTGGCTGTTGTTGCAAGTGGTCGAACATTATTAAATTTTTGAGATGAAACATTTTTTTTGGCATCTACAAAGTTGTCCATGCATCTTGTCAATATCAGTTTGGGACCGTCCAGTAGGCTTTAAGACCAACCCATCATTCGGATTGGTAATAGACCAATGTTGACTCAGGAGGCACAGACTTTAAATCTGGGGCTTTAACCTTGGTGCTACATTGTAAGCAATTCCTTGTCAATTAGCTAAAATATGCTGGGATTCTCCAGTGTCTCCACCCACACATACATCACCCTCCCACCACAACATACACACTCCCACACACACTCACACATACAGGGAAAGGGAGAGAGAGAGGGGGAGACCAAGAGAGTGCAAGTGACACACGTTAACCTGGAGAAGTGCAAAGAGCTAGATGAGGGAAAAAGTTAAGAGAAAGAAGGGGAAAGTAAAATGTGGGTTTTTTAATTTTTTAGGTTTTTTCTTTTTTTAAATTAAATATTGCAATGTTGCAAATACCATGTGAATAAAAAAGGTAAACACCAAGATGAAGTTTAACAAGGAAATCGAGGTCTCTACACTACATGTTTCTGCAGATTTGGAACACCCCCACCCACATCAATTGTCAATGTCAGCATCGATGAGCTATGAGGTCCACAATCTTGAAATTCATTTTGCTATAGGTTTGTGACTGAAGAAGCACATTGCCAATTTATTTTGGTTCTGGGTGGTCAGAACATACAGAAATGATGAAGCTGTAACTGAGACCCTAGTCCAAGTACTATACCTAGTGGCTATCTTTGAGTTCTAGAGACCTGCGGTGCTTAATGCATTTTGTGAAGTAGCAACATCTTTTAAAATTGTATAATCGGGGGGGGGTGCAGACATCTGGGAGTTTAACAAAAATATGCTTATCTGTTAACTGCTTCGCAAACAGTAATGTGTTAAAATAAAACATTTGACACATGCAGTGGAAAGTATTTATGATTTGCACACTTGTTTTCACTGCAATATGGGGATTCCCTAGCTTTCCCTGGTTGTTTTCACTGTGGTGAAGCGATGTGACATAGGTCCGTTCCTGGCTATAAACTAGTATTAATCACCATGCAACCGAATAAAGTCATTGTTTCCGTGGTGTTTTAAACAGGGTTTTGGGAGGGATGTACAATCGGTACGAGAATGGAGTTCATCCCCGGGAACCCATTATGGGACCTACTGATTGCCATGAAGACCATATAGCTTCCTCTCTTTAGATGACCATGTACAGTACCCCAACTTGAAAGTTAGTATTTCTAACCATTTTAAAAGGTACTTCTGTTTTGTTCCAGTACCGCTGGCATTTGCCAAATAGCATACAAATGGCATGGGACCCTTTGTGATCAAGCCATTATAAATCAAATTACGGTATGTATAAGATTGAGTGATTTAGAACGTGTGTCTTTGAAACTTGGTTTTTCTTCTTCATACACCCAAAAACCTTAAACCAAATACATAATCGATTCCCAATGTGGTAAAATAAAGTAATATTGCATGTTAAGGGGGATGGCCCGATTTAAGGATATGCGTTTTCATTTTGATAGATTGGCCTCACTCCAAAACCCTATCTGTAAAGTTATTCCCAGCCGATATTTCCAATCCGTTTTGATGCGAGACTAAAATGTGATTTTGTAACTCCCCATTTATACTGTGAAAATTAATATTGGTCGACCAAATGGGGCACATTTCGCTCTAACTTCCCAACAAACATCCCCCCTTTGGCTCTAAGCTTTCACCTAGGGTAAATAGAAAATAGATATAGTAGCTTTCTTCTGATACTAAATTGTTGACCACTTTCCGGTAAAATCTAGGGCTTCTGGGGACTAGGCTATTAGCGATTGTGCCCATGGACCTTTAAATTCTGGTTGATGTCATTGGCCATGGCGATCTAATTTCCACATCATAGTGGATTCATCACTTAAACATTAATCTTGTGTTTGGCTGAAAATAAATGTCAAGGGTCACCAAAGTATGCAGAATCGGTAACGCAAATACCGCAAACCGATATACCGACAATTTAATTACCGGTATATAGGTTTTCCTTTTTTCCCCATTTAATTTGAACACAATCAATGATCGGCCCAGAGCGGTCTATTCCCATCATAAATCACCCCGAATTATTGCGCACAACACCCGGATGTCCTCCAGGATTTCATTGCCAATGTGCCGTCTTCCCGTTACTTGTTAATTACAGTTTGCTAACCAGAAATACTACCGATTCCCCCTAAATAGGGCCCTGTTTTCCATTAGGTTTCACTCAGTAACAATTAAGTCATTTTTAGCTTGGAAAGCTAAATCCCCGGTCTAAAATGGTTACTCTGCGGGTCTTACCGCTCTTTTTACTCCAAGATCCGAACCGACATTTTATTACTACCTGCGCGGCTTTATTATTTTTTCATACTATATTTTTTTCTGTTTAACTAACCTGTCCGTGAATTATATCATTCTGTCATGTAAGATCCTCTCCTTGTTTATATAGAACTCTTTTATTCAAAATACATACATTTCAGACTAAAGTCACTACAATTCGGAAAGACATTTTTTTATGTTACTTACAGCACTAACAGCATGCATCTTTCAAAGATTTCACACGCTCATGATGTATGCCACAAGCGTGACAAGTCAGAACTGGCCTCGTGGTTCATGACCTGGAGCCCCGGGACCGGCCTGCAGACAGGTGGACTGTCCCATGTGCTGATTCAACACAATTGTTTACGTGATTTGAGAGACCGAAAGGAACGCATGCTCCAAACTTTGAGGGGAGATCTTCTCTGCAAAATTCATAGCAAGATTAACATCAATGCATTTACATGATTTTTATGCCACGGATAATTAGTTTTTCTGTAATTTGCAAGCTGTTTCCTGATCATTCTGAGTGTAGCTTTGTACGTGTATTAGAGTAGATGGTACTTGGTTAGGCTGCGCCGAAACCTGCGGCTGGGGTAGATCATATGCGACTTAAATTGTCTGACTTTTCATTGTGTTCCGCTCCTCTTCTTCAACATTACAGTGAATTACAAAATTTTTCAGAAACCCACAAAACATTTCACACCATTTGGGGCAGCTACGCATTGTGCTTGTTTAGTGCGAAATGTATTAAAAGATAATGAAACTGACAAACTCGCACATTCTAGTGTCTTGGAACAAAGCACTTTTATTTTTGATTTTCCTTGAAAATGAATTTTAGAGTTCATACTAAAGTCATTGGCTTAACACGGATATTCCGTAAGTATGCTGTCATGGGCATGAAGTGTAAAATGGTACAATCGGGGCTTTGAATAACAACATATTCGCACCAGACCCCTACACACATTTACAACAATATACATTAAATCTTATTAATGTGAAATAAAAATGTTTGGGAAGAATAACATATAACAACCACCTTCATCTAACACATAAAAAAAAATCATATCTTGAAATAATAATGAAGTTAATAAACCGAAAATAATTTCTTTTACTTTACCGTAAATCCAACATTCATAAACCAAATACAAGTCTGATGTAATACCACACAACATATTATTGTGCTCGCAAGAAATAAACCGCTAGTTTTTTTGAAGCCGTGTGCTTTCAGCACACGATTGTATGTGTGTTTGTACTTCGAAGGGGACAATATTGACACGTGCGTGGCGGTCCGGGGAAAGCATCCATTTTTCTTTGTGATCGATTTGGCCTTTTCTTCATTGCGTAACAATTTTTCTTTAACTGCTTGTGCATGTGCATGGTGTAACGCGGGCCGATCATGTCCTGGCCCGAAAAAATGTGACAGGATTGGAGATAAAAATAGTATGACTCATAGAATTGTAGGGGTAATTATGGGGGGGTCATGATAGATCGACTTTTTAGTGCATGGTTGAAGGTATAGACTTACAGTGCATGTTTTCGGGAAATTGGGTCAAAGAACTCTGCATTGTGCTTTGCGGCCATGCCTATAAAAAAAACGCGTATCTATAAATCTGTATTGCAAAATTAACATACCGACAATACCGGTTCTTGGTTTCTTTAGCTCACTGAAAAATGCCGGTATATCGGTTTTACCGAGTCTCTCTATCCCAAAGTAATCATAAACTGTAAATAGACAAACCTGTAGCATTCCGGTGAAGTGCCAAACTCCTACCGAGATCTGCCACTGTAATGGCATCTCTCAAAATAATCTCACTCCACCGACAAAGCCTTTTTTTGTTGTGAGGGGTAGAATTTTGTGAGAGCTACGAGAATCTTTGGGTTTTCATTTATAACATTTGGCATTTCTGCCAGTCAGAACCCAATATTGCTATATGCATTAAATCAAGGACACCTCCAGAACAGCGTGGAAAGATTTATGGGAAAAGTCCGCATTTTAGATGCAGGAGGAAACCGAAGGTGCTCGGAGAAAACCTGTGAGGACGATTATGGATCGGCACCAAATTCACAAATTCACGTCTGGCGCGACTGGGAATCGAACCCGTGACGCATTGGTGAAAGGTGAGCGACTCGACCGCTACATCAACTCGCCCTCCCTAATTTCGTAGGTGGAGTTGGCAAGTCTTTGGATTTTTTCTCTATTCCGTTCGTGGAAAACTTGTTCTTGTGGATTCGTTTGGGGAGTCTTTCTGTGATAGTGTACTATGCGGACTTTTGCCCCCAAAATTTCTAGCCTTGGTTGTGTTGTGGCATACCACATGAATTTCATTTTTCAATCAAAGGTATCAGTCATCTTGTTGGAGAATACAGCTAGTGTTTATTGCTAGCAGGACCTGCTTTAACCATAGTGCCTTAATAGTAAGAAATGACGTGATTGAAATTGCTGGTGGCTACAGAATGAATTGTTGAATTGGTGATGTCTTTTTCAACAGAGAAAGCACAATGGTATTTGTTCTGTATCAAAGGATGTTTGTTTTCACAGGAGTATCTATGCAGAATTAGACAAGTGTTTGGAGCCTACCATTTTTTTAACCCTGGGTTGTCAAATTGGGGAGGGATAGGAATTGTTGCAGCAACCCCCTAAGGTTTTCATCTGTTGCCAAAAAAGCTCAAATTGCCAAATTACTTGAGACACCATCCTTTGCACTCATTTTAGTGCACAAAATGTGATCAGACTACGCTTCCCTGGGGGTAGGAGACGTTTTCACAAAGTTTTTGGGTGGGTTAGTGAACCACTGATATTTTCTTTTTGTTCCCTCTTACAAATATCTTAACAGATATAACCAGAACTTAGTCTGTAGATACAATAGCTGTTCTTGTCATATGAAGTAATTCCAGTGTTTGTACGATTTTCAACAATTCAATAATTTGGAATTAATTGGATTGTTGACATTAGAAAAGGAATGTTGGTAACTGATGGTACCATGTTAGCTGTGGTTTGCCTCTCTTTCTATTGATACTAAAATAAAGACCACCGTTGGGTGTTTCATTAAAGCAACCCCTCAAGCTTCAAATGGAATGTACAAGGGAATAATGAACTAAGATAATCATAATCGATTGAATTTCCGTTTTAAAATTAAAAAAAGAAAAAACCTAAAAAATTAAAAAAAAAAAAAAAAAAAAAAATTTTTTATTTAATAACAAAAATATTTTTGAATTTGAAAGGTTTTTTTGACCTTTGACCTAAAATGCTCATTTTCAGAGTTTGAGATGAATTGCATTTTTTTTTGATGTAGTAAACCTGTGTGTGAAGCAAAACACAATATCATGGGATCTGGTAACTACAAATTCTGGATCCAAATTTTTAAAGAAGTTATTTCTAGACCATTGATTGAGTTAACTCTTTTAATACACAGTGATTAGTATGTGTAAAAATGTTATCAAAACATTATGGTAGAATTAAGGCCAGCATTCTTTTGAAATCTTTGAGTCAGCCCTTAAAAAGTGGGAATGTTGCTATCTCTTTTCCAGCTCGAAATACAAAGTAGCGACGTGAGCATATACATTTGAACCGCCTTCAGGCAAAGCAAAGGCGCACTGCAACTGAAGGCCGACACTGGGTATGCGCGCGCTTCACTACTTCAGACGAGACAAAAGTATAAATGATCTTGTGCTCGAATAGACACCTATTGAATTGGAAACTTTATCCATTCGCAGAATATTTTTTACCAACCGTTTTTTTTTTTTTTTTTTTTTTGTTTTTTTTTTTTTTTTTTTTTTTTTCTGATTCGTCTTGCAAAAGTTGCCGTTTGCGACGGATGTTCGTAATAAGACAAGAACAAGAAGGTAACATGATGAGTAAAAAAAGGATGAGACGGAGCAAAAGGGTGAGGACAGCTAAGTACATCACTCCCACATATTCTCTGGAATTCTCCCAGCAAGAAGCTCCACTCACAGAATATACCCAATTCTGTGGACAACAAAACTGTTGATGAACTAGGAATGGTTAATAATTCTAGCAAAAGAGACTTGTTACCAGATACCTCATCTTCCCCGCGCAAGATTCCCGGGATAAAACGGGAAGACAGCGGCGAAATCATCTCGGCGTCACTGACGGCCGATGCTGTGGAGTCAGTAGCAGCAGATTGGATGAGTTTCCGTAACATCAGGCAGTGTGTGTGTTCAACTCCATTTGATCATTTTAGTAGAAAGGTGAGTTAAAGCAATTAATAAGCGGCCACATAATACTCTGTGTATATTTTGACTTCACTCATGTCAATGATTGTTTGGGCTAGGGCTGTTATTTTTATGGTGACATGTTGATATAATTTATCACAACATTGACATAAATTTTAATACGTTTTTATCAGGCCAATCATCAAATTGACTGCATGCTTTATCTAAATCCTAGACTGAACACACTATTAAAAATTCATTACCCACATGACCTTGTCAACTCCAGACAGGGTGCTCCTTAGGGAGGTTGAGCAGGGGAAACAAACTTAAGACGAAATATAGCTTGGGTCACTTCAGTGTCAGTTATACAAAAACTACTCGTATTTTTTACTGTTGTATATTTTCATAGGTTTGTTAGATTCATTAAATAAAAAACCCTGAAAGAAAAGAATTAGTCATAAATTGATCATTTTTTAGTAGTCCTTGTCCTTTTTTAATAGTATATCTATTATACCAGTTTGTTGATGTCCTGTTTTTTTATATCGACATGTTGACATATGGCATATCAACGACAGCCCTAGTTTGGGGGTAGAGTTTACTTAAATTCACTTAATCATGGTTTGTTATAATTAGGTACAATGTTTGCAAACATTAAAGTGAAAGATTGATGAGATCATTATATATAACACTTAAAAAGTTTCTTGCTCAGAATGATCCTTGAGGAGAGTCAGTGATTGTTTTACATGGATGCAGCAAGTTTTTTAAAACCCCCAAAATGTCAAATATGGTTGTTTGGGCCTGTAGAACATGATTTTTTTTAAACACCTTACATTTCTAGGTCACATTCTAACTTGCACCAGATCACTCACTTATAATCTCTTTCACATAATCTAAAGCTTAGACCCATCTCAAATCTACACTCATTCAGTTGTTGATAAATGTCCTCATTCATTTAGATGCAATACTTTTTTCCAACCAAAGTGTGTGATATCTGCTTCTTTGCAGTACCACTGCTGGAAGTGTGGTAATGTATTCTGCATGCGCTGCATAGACAAACAGACACCCCTGCCAGGCCACTACTCTCAACGACCAGTGCCAGTGTGTCGGCCGTGTTACAAGGACCTGAAAGCTGGGTCATCAGCGCCGAATTCCCCGACCATGTCACCTGCACACATTGCAAACATGATGCTTCCTCCGCGACTGGATAACTTAAATTTGGTCAACGAAGTAAGGGAATAGGTTATGTAAACACAGAGAAATATATAGAGTATTATATGTATATGGATTTATGTATTTTTAAATTTTCAAACATATGGCTGTGGATTGCTTGACCCTTTATTATAACAGCAGACCACAAGTCAAATTCTCCCTGAAAGTTAAAGGTGCGTGTTCCGATCGTCTTTGGGACCCCCAGATTTACCCGGGAGTAGTATCGATTAGATGAAAGGCCGTTTTTTCTCATTGTCATCCTGAAATTTGAGACCTCAAATCCATTTCATTCCCAAGATATAAACAAAAAACCGATGAATTAATGGTTAACCATCAAATAGCACAGTATTGAATAGGGCTTTGCAATGTGCATTATTGCTTCTACCATCAAAACTGAAAGTTTGTTTCCCATGGTACTTGATGGGGCATATGTGCAAGTGCCAGGCTCTCATATTAAGTAGAGAACACAATAGACATAAATCGGAACAAGCATCTTTAATGTTTAAGTACCTTATGTAACACTTATCATGTTTTCATAAATCTTTCTCAGAAATGGGATGGAATGATCTTGTTAACATTAGCTCCTCCTTTGATAAAAGTCAATCGGGAGCTTGACAGCTATGCATGTTAGGGGTTACTAGATAGCAGACTGCTTAGAGCCCAGAATTTCTTCTGGTAGACCACAGGACTAGATCATATGATTACATAGGTCAGTAGTCTTCAGTTTAAGTGGCAGACCACTTGGAAGAGGGAAAGGAAAATCATCAAATTTGCTTTACACTTGTGAAAGTACAGATAGAAATGTTTTGTTTCCACCATAATTTAGAGTACTAGAAATGATTATAAGATCAAAAAGAAACAAATGTGGTTTCATCTTGAACATCTTGAACACATTTCAATAGGGAGAATTTTGTACCATATATTGTCATTTTTAGAAGCTGCATTTTGTATACAAAATTGGAAGTGTGTAACTGAGTCATAAGCAAATAAATGGTGTTTTTACCCATATTTAATATTTTCTTCTCAAAAATTGAGGAAGCAGCAGCAGCTTCCATTTCAAGCATTTCAGTGAACAGACATTGGCATGGTAATATTTGTAGGAGTGTTAAATTGCTAATTTAAATCACAATTATTTTAGTACTCCACTATCTTGAGTACAGATCATGACATACCCAGTGTTTTCAAATTAGAGAATAAAGGTATGATTTTGGGAACCGGTACCCTCTTTACGACAAATTGAAACCAAGGCGATACCATTTAAGTGGAAGAACGAGGCCGGAGGCCGAGTTCCTCCACGCAAAAATAAAGGTGTCACCGGTTTCAATTCGTCGTAAAGAGGGTACCAATTCCCAAAATCATACCTTTATTCTAATTCTTAAATTCTTAAACAACTTTACAATTTAACCCAATTTCACGATACTCAGTGACTTCAATACAACAAGAAAGGACTGCCACCATCTAGTGACAAAAATCGAACAACCTGTTGAACGCAAAGAACATTCGCAAGGAGACTCAACATTGGCAGGCGCGAGGGAACGTAGCAAAATGCGGTATGATGCGAGCGCTTCAACCTCCAAATAACATCAATACGCAGTGCGTACTTCCTGGGTTCAGTTGTCGAATTGAACCCGGGCAACAGCCAATGAAATTGCTTACATTTTCACAGCTGTTTAAGAAGGTATCATATTGGCCTGGTAACTTGGCATGCCATTGAGTGGCTCTGGATGGATGTTTGTATAATGGTTGATGTATGATGGATACATTGTGCCTGTTAACTTGTTTGTTTGATGCTTGTTTTGATTTCAGAGATGATATAATCTATATAATATAATCCCAAACTTGATTATAATCCTCTCTTTTATTTGGAACTCATTTCTGAACAGGATGGAGCTCCAACTTATTGTAACCTAACATCAGAAACATTTTGTTTAAAATCCACTCCCGAAATATTTAAAAAAAATGATTGAAAAATATTACAGAAAATATGTTCCAAAATGTTTAACAGTGGGATATGATTTCACAATGACTATGACAATGTCTTTGGATTTTGAATTGGTGGAAGTTTTCAAACCATGTTAAATCTAGTAGGCAAAAAAACAAAGAAGTTTGTTTTCAGTTGGCCATATGATTTTGGGACCATTTTAACTGCATTTCATTTTTTATTTGATGAACTGAGATAATTTGACTTTTGTAGACAAAAAATGCCTCAGAGATAGAAAATTTCATTAAAAAATTTAATTGTAACCAAATAAAATTTGTTTTTTAAACTTAAAATTCTGCAGTAAAATATAGTTTGCAATTGATTTGACTTATAATTTAATGTGATTTGTTGCATTCTGGGGGAAATCCTTTAAAAAAAAATTAAAAATGACAAAAATGTATAAATATTTTTATTTAGGTTTGGGACTACCTAATGGAAACTTAATAGATCTTGTCCATAGATGATTTCAGCTTGCCTACTTGGGACCGCATTGTATGTCAGTATAATTGACCTGACACCTGGTATTCTTTACCAAAGAATTTAATTTGAGCAAATTGATGCTTGAGTGAAGACATGCAATCCAAAGGTAATTGACCTTGTTTACCGAATTTTGCAGGAAAAGAACCAAGTATGGGTACTGAAGGCTAAGTGATGAATTGCACAATAACTCCTTGCTGCTAAAAATTCTATATAAAATACTCTATGATATAATTTGTATAATTTGTTAATCTCTAAAATGTGGTGTTTGTAGTAATATTAAACGATCATGTTGTGCCAAACCACCTGTTACAGCACAGGATTGCTGTATAATTTGGTCAGTTCAAAAAGTTTGTCCTTTCCAAACCATTTACATTGTAATGCAGGTGTAATTCTACACATGGGGCAAGCTGTATTGTCTTCTTAAAATGGGAGATCAAGTAGAATTTTACTGATCAATAGACCATTTGCACGATCCCCGAAATGCATCTCGTATTGTGCCCATTTCCATCCGGGAACTTGTACCAGCCTCAAGTCGGCTAAAAACATACGGTTAAGAGCGTAAACAAAATACCAGAAAACTTACCCTATCTGTGACATTGCACTATAGTTGTGTATTAGTCCGGCAGGTGACAAGTAGGGCACAGTTACGATCGAAAATATCAGTTTTTGTCGTGAATTTCAACACCAGTGCCTCGATTGTTTTTTGTTCCTTTGATATTCTTCTACATTTTTGTAAGATTAACTTCACATGAAAAGGTACTTTGTATTGTAATTTTAGGCACTGTTCGGCGATGCGAACGAACAACAATTTTTTTTGTAAACATGAACTCTGGTGCAAGTTCCTGGATGGAAATGGGCACCAAACAAGATGCATTTCGGGGATCGTGCAATTGATCTATTAGCTTGGTGCAGATGGTACATTGATTTCATCCCATAATGCACCTGTTTTGGGAAATTTCACCTAAATAAGGTAATGTGATCCCACAAAAATTGTATTCTTAATGCATAAAACCCTGTCTTTTACACTCATTTTAGCCCACAAAGCTTTAGTACTTAGGTAACTTTTAGCATGATTATGAAATATCGTGTGGTTCTTAAAGGAGGATGGCCCGATTTCAGGCTATGAAGTTCTCATCTTGATAGATTGGCCTTCACCCCAAAACCCCATCTGTAAAGTTTTGCGCCGATATTTCAATCCGTTTTACTGTGAGAGCTAAAAACGTGATTTTGTAAGCCCCATAGAGCACTGTGTAAAATTAATATTGGTCGACCAAAATGGGACACATTTTCGCTCATAACTTCCAAACCAAATATCCCTTTGCCCTAAGATTTCACAGGGTAAATGAGAAAAATAGTAGCTTTCTTCTGATAACAAATTGTTGCCCACTTCGGTAAAATCTAGGGCTTCTGGGGACGAGGCTAGGAGCGATCGGGCCATGGACCTTTAAACAACATGAACACTATTTATCCCTAAGTATTGACGTGCATTTTGAACAGTGCAGTATAGGCATGTTGCAATGCATTATGGAATTGGTTCAAAATGCCCTCTGAGCTCGGTGGAAACAACTCTTTTAGTATTATTGTCAATGTTAACAATTTTTGAAATTAACTCTTTGACTTTCGTACATGCAATTTGGCATCTGATAATCAGTCACTGGAACCAGGCTGTGTGGTGACCCCTGTGCTGTGTAAAATTATTTGTCTACAAAAAAAGGGTAGACGTTTCATATAGAAGTCCCATGGATGCAAATGAGGTATTACAATTGATTCCGTCATGTGCTGTATGATGTTGTGGCAGTAGCGCTTGACGGAATGAATAGCAATACCTCATTTGCATCCATGGGACTTTTATATGAAACGTCTACCCAAAAAAGACCACTAGACCTTTTCCTCAGACTGAATTGGGCTGGGAGCTCTTTTGTTCTTAATTTGCAGTCTGGTCTGGTTCAGGGAGTCTAGTAACAGGTCAGATCCAAGGCAAACATTTTATTGTTCAATTATAAACCTACCAATAGAAAAGTGAGGAATTAGATTATGGTCCAAAAGTAACTAGGCGACTCAAGTACTCAAAACTCAGTTTGATAAAGCTTCGTATAATATATGCTGTACATGCAGAGTACATCAACAAAATCAGATAGAAAATAAAATGATATTGCATCCTAATTCCAAACAGGATTTGGAGGTGGGACTGAAAATGATTTTCACTGGGTCAATCCACATCGGTAAAAATTTCCATTGGAACATTCTGAGGTTGGGGCTAGAAAAAAATCCTTACCAGACAGGCCGGGATCAGGTTGGCAGCAAGGGTTTGTTTGGGTTGGGGAGTGAAGAAAGCATGCCCCTTTCAACTTAATTATATATGCACAATTAACACAAGCATCATGGCTCATAGCATAGCATTCTTTAACTTATGTTACTGTAAACAGACAAAACATGTTTTGTGACAACAAACGGTAAAAGGGATGAGAGTTAATGTTGAGATATTTACTAATGATTCCATTTATAGGCATATTTACTTGTCTTGGAATAATAGATAAAGGTCACATGTAATTAATCTATGGGTAAATATTATTGTGGAGGTACCATCAGCAATTTTACACATTTGCAAGTACACATAGTTCAACATTTTAATGCTACACAAAATATTGTCAACTAAACTTATCACAGCAAAATAGTTTTGTGCAACGATTGTTGTGGAAAATTAATTTTGTTTGAAATATGACACTGAATAACTTACTTTCAACACATGCACTTATTCATAGCTTTTCAACAGCAGGGCTAATGTAATGGCTTAGATGATGGGTGGTTGTTTTTTTGGCTGTCTGTGCAGGCCGGTGGTCAGGCAGGCCAGTCGGTTGGGTGGATGAATGGGTGTATGGGTGAACGGATGGATGGGTGGGCATAACATTTTCATCATTAATTTACCATCCAAACCAAATGGCAAATTTCAAATTTCATAGGATGACATAAGGTGACATAGGATAGCATAAGGTGGACTGGTGCTGTGCTCTGGTGCTGTATTACTTTATCCATTATATTATTTAGCACATTTTGAAGAAAAACAAGTGATTACTTTTTCTCTTGCTCTAATTTCACCTACAGATACTTCTTGCTAGGACTTATTGCTCACAATTAAAAAAAACCTACTTGTGGTGGTGGTGGTGACACCTTAATTATGCACTGCCTAATTCTTGTTTATATTTCTATGAAATCAATGATGCATATGTGTTAATATATGTACTGTGTCACAAGTGGTGTCCTATATCATACCAAATTAACTCCTGCTAACAAATGGAAGAGCTAAGATGCATTACTTCTCGTGTAATTGCCCATAAATGGCTCTTTTTTTGCCACCTGTTTGCGTGGTTAATAAATGTGTGTTCACTTGTAACTAATGACCTATGGTGATAATTAACTTCTCTGGGGCATTATGTGTCAGTCTTCACTTGTGTATTATTTGCTCTGCTGTTTTGCAACTATAGTGGCTCTCTTTAAAATAAGTTATTCAAGAGTTACCTTTGTTGGCCAAATCTTGGCTTCTAAACAGAGCTTTATCATGGTTGTCACTTTTAATACTTCTAAAAGGTGCTTTACCAAAAAATGCGGTACCTCTAAAGTATTTACAGGACAATACATGTAAGGATAATTGTATTTTGGCAAGGGAGATATGGTGCAGATTGAAGTTCGAGCTTTTATGAAATCTTAAGGAGGGAAATTTCGGCTCCAACGATGTTGATATATGCAAAAATAAGAAATTGTTGTTGCATATAAGACTTGGTAACTACCATCTTAGAGACCAGGGATCCATTCCATTAAACATTTAACTCAACGTATCTCAGGTGACCCTTTGTAATTAAGAATGCACTTTTTCTAGTTGTAACTTTATGAATGGTCCCTGTATTATATCCTAATTACTAACGAGAAGTTCGAAAGATAAATCATTTTCTTGAAATGGATTTCCAGTGTGTCTTAAAGGGGCATTTCGTGATCCACAGCCTCGTCCCTCCGACTAACCTAAAAAAAGTTGAGATTTTTATATCATCTGATCAGTTAACATTAGTAATCATGTGTGCCTAATCTTACCTGCAAATTCGGTCATATCTGTGAAAAATTCGCAATTTTGTATTTTCTGTCCATAAACGAACAGAAATTACAGCATAGTGGCCTATGGGACCATGGGAAACACGCGTTTGCTCATTACACAAAACCGCAAGGTCGGGATCACCAGAAAAGTTGTGAATAAGCTTTTCTCAATGATAACTAGAACAATGAATAAAACAGAAGTTGCTGGAATCACGAAATGCACCTTTAATTTGCAATGAATTTTGGAACTTAAGATGAAACACAAATGTCAGTGAAACATACCCAGGTATATTTTAAGTTAAAATTATACTTGATTTGTAAAAATGAAGTGAAATAAACAGCACTGCACAATGTACATAATCCTCTTGTTGAACTATTTTGAAATGAACATCCTTGCATTCTGCACAGCAATTATCCATGAGGTTTGTCTCTCTCACTGATTATCATCTTGCTCTGTGCAGTTGTGGTCTTTCTGCAGTGTCTCTAAGATCATCGTACAAATATACCCCAGAGGATTCATGTCTAATATTCCTATCATTTGACACCATAAACACCTGCTATTAAGTAATGCAGACACATAAAATTACTGAATTTTTTCTTGGGTGGGTGGGTGGGTAGATGGCTGTATGCATTGAATAGCTAGGTAATTACTTCATCATTATTTGTTCTGTTTTGTTCTTTCAGTCCAGCCAAGACTCAAGTCCTATGCTTCCATTATGATTGTCAACTTGTGAAAGCGGCCAAATTTTCCCAGAATTCTAGCAAACAATATTTTAATCAATGTAATTTAATGATTTTCTCTCGAATGACACAAATTCTTGGCTTTCTCACGTAGAAATGAAACAATCAGATCAATATTTAATGAACTGGATTGTGTTTTTAATTGTTAGTGGTTATGAGCTATTTCACATTCGCATAAGAAAAGGTTTTTCACATAACCAATCTCATTGAATTGGGTCATGCTGCTTAGACATATTATGACATTACAACTTTTTATTTGGGGAAAAAGTACCATAGTATCAATTTGTGCATTTTTTGGACAAAATCTTGCCTATTAGATATATGCTCAAATGTATGAATTGATTCAAAATTATTGTTTTGTATGGGCATATATATGTACAAGGGGAAATATGGCTGCCATAAAGAATATCCATTTCTTTACTGTGTATACACTTATATGATTTTTCAGCAGAGAAGCCAAAGGAGGAAAATAGCAAAGATGTGTGTTTTTTTAAGGTCTTCATAAATTTGGAAAGTAGAAAATAGCTGAAATGGATAGGATCATATTTTTTTCAGTATACAACGTGCTTCCATGTAAGTTAAATGTAGTCCATGATATTTTCACATGGTCTATAGTGAATTGCGAGGCTTCTCATATGCATATGTATTTGTGTGATTACTCTCATCTACTTAGTTTTAAGTGTAGAGAACAGTGAAATTGCCATTGCTTTGTGATGAAAGAGTTTCATTGAGAACCAGTGAAATTGCCATTGCATAATGATAAAGATGAATGGAGGTGATACTATTCAACCTGAATCATTATGCCAGATTAGGCTACATTTATTGATACCAAACTATGTTCTAGGCAGTAGCTCCAATTGAAAAAATGTTTAATTATGACACTTAAACAATTTTTAGAACTTTTTAAATTATTGACCATGCTTTTGTAAAAGGATAGGAATTTTGATAGGGGTAATTTTCATTTGAAATATTTTACCATGACAGTAATTGTCCTAGGAATCCTTGTGTTGCAAAAAGGAAAAATGCTAGCATTTATATGCCCAAGCTGTCAAGCAATATATTGCAATTTGTCTGGTGTTAATTTGTGTGAGCCAATCATGAAAAATATTTAAATTGCTTCGTACGGATGGGGGTGAGGTCACATACAGCTATAGATTGAGATGTTCATGTTGCCATGGCCAAGAGTTAGAATGGGTTGTCTCTGCTCTAAGAAGTTGGGCATATTTTTCTTTGTGTTTACCAAAAATGTACCTGACCTGTGAAAGGTCTTCGGCATTCCCATTGGTGATAACCGCCAGTAATTGTGGAAGTGTTTCAAGAAGATTGCCCATTGTGATGGGGGGGCAGTCAAAAATTGACTGCCCATGAGAGGAATGGTTAGAACTATAACTCCTCAGTGATCTAGACCATGCATTATATTAAATAGTATGGTCTTCCAATCACTGCGGAGGCAGTAGTTTGACCATTTCTTTAATAGAGGGGAGTCAATATATAAAGCCAATATGTGATGTATCAGCAAAATGAGGTCGGAAATCGCAAATACTTTATTTTTGAGATATAGCCAAACAAAGGAAAAAATGTCTTTTGTTTCCTATTGTTTTAGGCCACCCTTCAACTGATTATATCTTTGGAATTAATTGGTAAATTTCAATAGGGCTTTCAGCAAATTGTAGCTTTTTAAATGGTGCATACAGTTAAATGAAAAAGTTAAAATCGAATCGGACTGACTTCAGACTCCTTTTGCTTGATCACGTCACATATCGTTAAAAAGTTCACACACAACCATGAATAACCCTGAGACTTTGGCATTACACTACAAAGAAAGTCGGTCAAGGCAAGGTGTGCGTAGCAGCATTACGCCCGGCATGTTAGTGTTATCGTGACATACGCAGTATTGCCCGTGAATAGGCCTGCTGCTATGGAAACACGCTCGCTGGAAACACAAGTATAGTTGAAACTTTTTAAGATTATGTGATGTCCTTTTTGATAGCCAATCAATGATTTAAGAATTTTGTATGAGGTATATAATCAGTGTTGAAGTATAAGATCTGGTTCAAAATTTAGGGGGTGTAGAGGGGACCAGAGCTTTTTATCTTCAGCTGCCTATGGACATAAGGAAGGTTAATATTTTACATAATTCTGAAAAGTAGGTTCAACTTGTTTGCAGCATATAGAGTTTAGCCCCAAATCATCACCCACCCCAGAGGATGGGGTATGATAGGCTGGATAAGTTGATGTTTTTTCTAATATTAAGTGTATTCTTGAGTGGTTAATAGAACGTCAAAATCACTATCAGTTTGTATAAGTGGGTATTAAACCTTGTGTGTTGTGTGATCTTGCGGTCAGCAAAGCCCTGTGTCTGTGATACATCAAGCAGAAGAAGCTGAAAGTACGACACAATATCTGCAGTACTATTTTGGAAATAAGGTTTATTATCCCATACTTTAAAGAGTTGTTTATTGCATGAATGAAATCTGAGCAGAATTCTGTTAGAAAACTGTCATGTCCTCAAGTCGCTCATCCCTCCGTAAGTGTTTATTCCATCATTGGAAAGAGAAATTATGGCTGGTTGGGTGCTAACTTTGCACGCAGGTATTCATACCATATTTATTAGTTAATCATTTTAGGGGTGGATACTAATACTAATCCAGTATTCAGCATTTATAATTATTGTGCTAATGATATGGGTGGCATTTTAGAACTGCTGTAATAAAAGTTTGCTACGTTGACCGGGGGGGGGGGGGGGGGGGATGTTCAGCCCGATTACAATTTGCAGGCTTGTGAGCTGAATTTGCTTAAAATTCCGCTTTCTGAGGCCAACATTTTCTGATAAGGGACCCTTAAAACTGAATTATGCTTCACTGGGTCTGGGCACTGCTGGAAGATGTTGAAAAGGGTGGTCATTAAACTTTACTTAGACCACAGAAAGTACTGTTTGGTGAGCTTGTCTGCTGTACTTACTATTTTGGGAATTTTCAATGGGGGAACACCTAATTGATCAAATGGACCTAATGGATAAATGATCAAAATGCATTCACTTTCAAGTCCTTTAATTTTTAACCTCAATACCAGTTTTTTGGCCCTTCAGTCTATAACACTAACGTTATGTCCTTGAACTTGTTCTTTTATCAGCCAATCATATCGCAAATTCATGTGAATGTGACTTGTACCCATTAATGGCAGCGATTTTGCTAATCCTTAACATCGAAAAAAATCATAAAATCTGTGGAAGGTAATATATATTTTTTAAGGCATGGATATACTACAAACTTTTGTGGTTAACTTGAGAAAAAAAGCTTTTCCCTTCAAATGTCTCAGATTTAAACTCAAGATATTGTGCACTCTGAACTGTACAGTTGAACCTGAAAACCAAACATTATTGAGCTTTGTTTTATTGACTGTTGTGTTGACCACAATCTGTGTTTTTTGAGATGTCCTCATTGCATTCATTTCATTTTGGCGAGACTGTATACAATTTTTTTTATGATTCATTTTACATTATTTGGTGATTGTCTATATTAAAGTAGTTGGGAATTGTATACACTTATCCCCATTTAAAAGTTATCATTTTTTTTCTTGCCATTGTCCATGCTTATCTCTTTAATATAGTCTTAAATGGGGTCATAAAACATAACAGTTTGGTTAGATGGTATGCAGTAGTGGGAAACTGATTGGTATTGTAGTCCAGCAATACAGATTCCTTGCATCTTACCAGGTAACACTGTTTATTCATATCTCATAAGTAAAGTACTGTTCCATGGTTGGTGGTATGCCCTTAGCCAAACTTTACTGTCCTCCCTTTCCCAAGAAATTTGCAAAGATGTGAAAAAGGCATTTTGGGCAAATTTGGGGATTTCCCCCTTTGATGACAAAAACCAAACTGCCACCACTGGATCATATGTGATTTTTATATTAAAACCAACATGTAATGTCCGTCTGTTTTGGACACATTACATTGTTAAAATTGTTGGAAACGAAAAAAGCAATTAAAAGTGAGAGCTGACATCAGGTTCCCACTAGGGTTTTAACTGAAGCCACTGGAACCCCAAATTTCAGTTTCAAATTCGACTGGTCCAGTGGAATATTTTGTGTCCCTATACCCAGCCAATGTTTTGTATGCACTAATCAGGAATTATCAGTTTCCAAATACATGTGGGTAAGATTTCCTGATTCTATTGTGCCTTTGGTGAAACGTTTTGAGGTATCATCTTTCCCTCTTTTAATGTTTAACAAGTTGGTTTTCTGTCTGACAATACAAAATCGTATAAATAAATAACCACTGCAATATTGTGAATTTGGTTTTTTCCCCATAAGCACTATTTTTGAATGCTGATGTAGCAGAATATTAAGTCTAAATTTTGCTTTTTGAGGTTTGGAAACATATTTGGAGGTTTGGAAAAAGTGCCTTACAGAGGCTTAGAATTATGGGGTCCAAGTGGACCTCATTTTGTTACTAATTCTGACTTTATCGCGTCCAGTGAAAATTCTGTCAGGGGTGGGGGGGGTGGGGGGGGGGGGGGGGGGGGGGTCATTTGACACCAAATCCTACTAGCGTGAACCCTGGCTGGACATGCAGTTTCAAAAATCGATTTTTTAAGTTTATCATTTAAAATGATTTGATACAGTAACTTTTATTTCAGATATATTAAAGTAACTTTTTATTATTTTTTTAATATATCTGATTCAGTTGCCCGTGGTTTGTATCCCAAAATTTATTCAGCCAATAACCTGTAGCATTCATTGTAATGTTACCGTTGATGGGATTATTGGGCCATGTTTGAAGTAGCTGGCTTGTGATTTTACACTCATCGTTGATGCTGTTTAGAATACCAATTCTGAATTGTGTACAGTCTGACTTTTGTTTTATCTTAACCACTAGTTATCTGAGCCCTTATTATTTTGTTGTGGAGGATGACTCCACAGTTTACAGGCTCTAGGCACAACATAGAGGAAGAAAGTCCAACATTTTGGTCAATGTAATACCTGTGCTACATTAACAGTCCCCTGGCGAAGTGTGAATAGGAATTCAGCCCTTAATGGGAAGGATGAACTAAACAAGACAGAAATACAAAAGTATTTCCATGAATGTATCTTTAAAACATGAGTAATATGACACCATTTGATCAGGTGGTTGCTCAATGAACAACAGTGTGCGCTGCCATTAAATTTTGCTGGATTTGAGCTTTTATAGACTGCTTTTTTAAATAGAAGCGTCATTTTGTAGCAGTATTTATATTTAATCTACCAAATCGAAAGTCAGAATGTATGGTAATCTGCCAAATCATGATTCTATTGGAAAGATCTTCCTTGAGTACACCAGGTCCTCCAGATCAAGCGACATCCTATCATTATTTTCTTATGGGCAATCCCAAATAGTGGTGAAATGAAAATAAACCTAAAAAGAATGAGTGATTCTTTGAATTGTCCTTTTTCGTAATTTTACTTTACTTCAGTCTTTTAAACAATTACTGAATCCACTCAACAATTAAAGTGGTAAATGCTTAGTCATGTCCACAGGTATATAGACCAAGGGCACATTGTGAATTTGCGATATTGTGCTGGATCACTAGTAATGGTGTCCCGAGAAATGTCAGACTTAATAAATTCTTACTTAGAGCCTAAGAAGGATCTTTGTAAGTTATCCTACAGATGATTGTACGAAAAGTTCCAATTTTAATGTGTACAAATGATTTTTGTATTTATGACTTATTGTTGGATTTTTAACATTTCCAGTTTGTAGTATATTTTCATTTATGACATGTGCAAGTACTATATAAAATTTGTAAAAAGCATTTGGCATAATCCACTCATGTATCATGTTTACCTCATTTAAAATTGAAATGCTGAAAATAACTAGATGAGACACTTCCTGCATCATAGTCTTTGTGTTTGCCCAGCTATCTACAGATTTTACTTTCCTTTTAATATCTTTATTTTTTTTGAGGTTTTCCCACAAAACTATTCCCCGCTGATTGTTAGGTATGATAATTTACTATCCATCGCATAGTAACATATTAAAAGGGGCCAATCACATAGCACATACCTAATAAATTGCTACCTGCAGCGATATTATTTCGTTGATAATTGATGCCAGATTGTTTTTGTACCAGTGCTAATGCCAGATTGTTTTTGTACCAGTGGCTATGCCAGATTGTTTGTGACCATATGCATTTTGATGACAGGTCCTAGTACTTGGCAATGCCGAATTATTTTTTCCCCCGCCGACGAAGGTTCGGGAGGGGACTATAAAATGGCTCCGTCCGTATATCTGTCCTATGTCTGTGAGAAAAATTTAACCCTGGAACAATGTCCGTTATAAAACATGTTCACCCTGGAACATTTGGGCATATCTTTTTTTCTGGATGAGCTAAGTAGCCAAAATTTGGTATATTGTAGAAGGGGAAACCCTCTACTCACCATGTAATTCCTTTCCCCAGGGTACCTTCCCCTGGGTCTTTCATCCGTATGTCCGTGATGAAAAATGTTAACCCTGGAACAATGTCCGTGATAAAAATGTTAACCCTGGAACAATTTGGCAATATCTTTTTTTCTGGATGAGCTAGAGTAGCCAAAATTTTGGTATATTGTAGAAGGAGCTGCAAACCCCCTACTCTTCACCATTTCAGTCATTTTCCCCCCGGGTCTCCCCTGGGTCTGTCAGAGGGTATGGGAAAAAAGGTCAAGGGAAAAAGTCAATATTGCACAGAAAATGTCACTTTTGACCATATTGTTTACGATTGTCTGGAGTTCCGTATGGCTACAAGGATATAACTTGGTGGAAAGAAGCGGTTGACAAGTTCTCGACCTGATTTCTATTTTGGGTGTAAAATAGCTAATTCAGTAAATCTAATATTGCATAATTTATGAACATTTTCCCCCCGCAAGGCTTGTGTACAAGTTTTCTGAGTTCCGAGGTGTATAATGATGTAACTATGGTGGAAGGAAGCGGACTGAGGAGTTCTTGACCTGATTAGATTTTGCCATATTCGGGCAATTAAATATGCAAATGAGCTATTATATGCAAAAAGCAGTGGATTTTGCTAGGTGGGGAGGCAAGTATACCACAAACACAAGTATTAACAATATGGTACCATGTTTTTCTTTGAAAGGTTTTTTTAGTTCTGGTTGCAGCCATGTGATCAGTCTTTTTTTGGTTGCCCAGCCTGTTAAGATTTCTTTGGAAAATGTGAAAATATGTAAAATCAGGTGTTTCGGCCCTATTCCATCCCGTACAGGTTCCCAAATTTTAAAATGTGGTTACAAATTGATTTTTTTCAAAATGTGTTGCCAAAGTGAATAAATATCATATTTTTACAAATTGAGGTGATTTTAACGGGATTTTTGCCAGATTATTTTAGATTTCTTGAGTCATTTTAACAAAGGTAACCATTTTTTGGATTCAGTCTTGTTACACTTCATACATTTGCAGTTGCATTTTTGCTTGTTAGTGATCGCACTTCGGCGGGGACATATTTACAAAAAAAAACGCATCGCGTAATACGAGTTCGCCTTGTTATCTTTAAAGTTGGAGAACTAAATTAAAGCGAGGGACCCATGTCAGAATTGACTACAAAAGGTGCAACTTTGTCATAATTGTTGCCAGCTTCCTTGATGGCAAACAGTGCAACTTTATCATAATGTTGCCATCTCCTTGATGGCAAAAGGTGCAAAACTTTAATCATAATGTTGCCATCTTCCTTGAGTGGCAAAGGTGCAACTTTATCATAATGTTGCCATCTTCCTTGATGGCAAAAGGTTGCAATTATCTTACTGTTGGCCCATCTTCCTTGACAGCAAAAGGTGCAACTTTATCATAATTGTTTTTGCTAATCGTTCCTTCTATCTTTCTTGGCAACAAAAGGTGCAACTTTAATCCTCAGTTTGGCCATCCCTGATGGCAAAAGGTGCAACGTTAGCATAATGTGGCCACATTCTTCCTTGATGGCAAAAGTGCAAACTTTATCACAATGTTGCCATCCTTCCTTGAAACCAGCAAAAGTGCAACTTTATCATAAATTTTTGCCATCTTCCTTGACAACAAAGGTGGACTTATCATTATTGGCCATCTTCCTTGATGATGGTGCAACTTTAAATCATAAGTTGCCATCTTCCTTGACAAAGCAAAAGGTGCAACTTTAATCATAATGTTGCTATCTTCTTGACAACAAAAGGGGTTGCAACTTTATCACAATAAACATTTTGCCATCTTCCTTGATGGCAACAGGTGCAAGCTTATCATAGAATGTTGCCATCTTCCTGGATGGCAAAAGGTGCAACTTTAATCACAATGTTGCCATCTTCACTTGACAAGCAAAAGTTGCAACTTTAATCATAATGTTGCTATCGTATCTTCCTTGCAACAAAAGGGTGGAACTTTTCATTTTACCATTTCTCCTTGATGTTAAACAAAAGTGAACTTGAAAAAAATGCCATAATTTTGCCATCCTTCGTCTTTGACAGCAAAAGGTGCAACATTATCATAATGTTGTCAGCGAACTCCTGATGCTGGAGATTGCATTCATACCTAAGCATTGAAATGAATCTAGGCATTTTTTGCAATGCCTATGTGGATGCTACTCTAAGGGAAATAGGTTGCATTGAAGTACTCAAGAGTACTTCATAGTATTTTGTAATATTGGGTACTTCATGTATTCATTCAAACCATTTGACTGGTATGTCATGTACACAGTTCTTGTGTAATCCACTAAGAATGCGTTGAACAACCGTCAACCCTTTGTCCTATAATACTACTACACTAATTTTTCTATGCTCGCCAGGTGTCGATGGCTTAATGGGTATGAATGGTTGTCTAGTACAGGAGGTTGCTGGTTTCGATCTGGCCTGAATTCATGTGGCCTTTTTTTTTAGGTAAGGGTGGAAATGAGGTTGTGGAGGATACAAAATGTCCTTTTAATTCAATGAACCCCTTTAAGAGCAAGTAAGTTTTTTGTGTGTTTAATAACTAAGTGGAAGACGATGTGTTAAACATCCACTATAATTGTTTGTCACTGTGGTGTGCAGGAGAAATATTGAAAAGAGTGCTGATTTGAGGATTCATGCATAATTGATGCTTTCAAACTGTAGGGTGCTATAGGCATTTCTCAATTTTTGGATTTACTGAAATTGAAAATTGGAATGGGAATCACTGCTTCATTCCTGAAATGCTTGATTCTCTTTTTCAAAATTGAATCTGGATATGATGTATATTAATATCATTAAAATTTAGCACTAACTTGAGAACTTATCACTGCACAAAGCATACGCCCTAATGTGCCAATTTTAGTTGGCTATCGTGCAAACATTTTGTCTAATGGGGGTAATTTGTGTATAGTTAACTAGACACTAGCAACAGTGATTTGCTCAAATCAGCAAATCGAAAAAATCCATCAAAAATCAATTTTTTTGCATGTAGGTAACAAGTACATGTTCCTAACATACCCTGTAAATGAAAAGACCAGAGGCAACCTATTAAGGACAGGATCGAAGATTTTAGTCATTAGTGTCCGAAACGGACACGTACTACAACACGTAATTGAAATGGAGAATCGTAATCTTGGAACACTGCCGTTTTTCTTCCTTTTCTTTTCCTGTTAATTTTCTAACAAAGCTGGAAAAGGTAACTTTATGAGAATTCTAAAAACAGATTTATATTCTTCACTTTGAAGCTATTCCTTCCCTTCCTCCTGCAAATTTCAAATATTTTTCAAATCACTGATAGTGGTCCTTTAACTATTTTTTGATAACTTGCACATACTATTGTTGTAAAATATGTCATCTAAGTATAAGCAAGAAATGCAATGTGCAATGTAGATGACAAATAGTAAATTGTGAAGATAGATTTAGTTGTGAAATATAATATGTTCTGCTCATAGCAAATGAACAGAATTGGATATTAAAAAAGCAGACAGAACATCTATTGTTATCCACTTTTGTTGTGTTTTTTTGTCTTTATCCTTTGTTTGCCGATATTTGCTTTAGAGTGTTTGCAGGTAAGTAAAAAGTTTTTGGGCATATGGGATACAAATCGTAATAGTAACAGGACACTTAATTTATGCATAGTAAAAGTTTTTTTTGCTGTTTTTTGTCATACACTATGAGCTTACAAAGTCATGGCATGTGGCTGGTACCTTGTAATAAATGTTTCAGCCCAACCTATACGGTATGCAATTATTCATTGGCAATATTGCGACTTATTGTCCCCACCGAACGAGTTCGGAATCGGGTACTATAAAATGAGCAGCCGTTCGTTCGTCCGTCTGTGACACAATGTTACCCACGGTCCGTCTGTGAAAAATTTTAACCCACGTTGTATACAATTTATCTGAGCTTTCCGTAAGGGCAACAATGTTTAATTGGTGGAAAGACGCGGGTTGATGAGTGCTCTGACCGATTAGATTTTTGGCGTATTTGGGGCAATTGAGTATGCAAATGAACTAATTACTATGCAAAAATCAGCGAATTGCTATATTATGACACTGTACTTGATAACTCAAAATTCCTAGCACTGAATGAAAGCCTATAATGGTGCACATCTTTTTTGCAATTTGAAAGTCTGTGATATATGCGCTTAGGGGTAAGGCAACAGAGCTAATTAAATTGAATAATTGCTGGTATCTTGAAACTACCTCGGCATAGGCAAAATTCCTTCTGCTACATGAGACTAACATACTGTTCATAGGGGGGGTGGGGTGTTGGGGAGGGGGTTAGGTATTGCGGGTTGTTGGGGAGGGGGGGGGGTTTGGCAGGGTTTTGGCGAGGGGGTGTTTGTGTTTGGCAAGTGTGTTGAGTGGTGGGGTGTGTGGCAATGGGTTGAGGGAGGTGTGTTCCCGGAGGTGCTGGGGAGGGCATGATAGTGTTGGGGAGGGGTGGAGTGGTTGAGAGGGTGAGGGGGGTGTGGAGATGGGGGAGGGTGTTGGGGAGGGGGTAGGAGTGTTGCAGGGTGTTGTCCGTGACATTCTGCGGGGTCCATATTTTACAAACAAAAGTACGAGTTCGCCTTGTTTTTCGTGGAATGGTATGAGTCGTTAGAGAGCATGTGTGGTTAGTGCAGGGGTTCTCCATTATATTAATCTGAGGGCCTGAGAGAATTGCCCAACAATATTTGGGAAGTGCATGACTTGAGGGCCAATACACCTTAATTTCTTATGTTTTTCCTATTATAGATTTTAGCAAGTCGAGGACCAAAAAGCAATGGTTGGCGGGCTCGATTTGGCCCTCTGGCATGCCTATTGAGAACAGTTGTCTAGTGGAAAAGCGCAGGAACTTGTGATCTTAGACTGTTAAAATTGCGAGTTCAGCCCCACTGTGGTCCACTGTTTGTGTCCCTGGCCAGCTACTTAACCTCAATGCCCTTGTCTACCCAAGGGAAATCTGGGAGGCTGCCTATGGGAATATTACAATCTAACTGGCTGATATGGTTGTGCCACATTGTAAGGCCTGCTTTGAGCAGACCACCCAAAGGAGCGAAATGATTGGGATGAGTTCTTGAAGGCGGTGTATAATTGTCAACCACGATTTGAGCCTGTTAGTGGGGATTAAAGCGCTATATAAAAAATGGTTATTTATTTCGTAATTCTCGCGAGATATTACGTGAAGATCCCCGCATTAGGGGTACCACCACCATTGCAACGCGCCATAGACCTTGTTGTAAATGATGGATACACAATAATGGCTATAACTCGAGTACCTCTCGTTTTGGAAAATCCCGGATTATATGAATAACAACCAGTGAGAGATTTCTCTACAACATATCCAAAAATTTGAGGATAACATTTACGTCCGTTTAGAGTTTTTTAGATATGTCCTGATTTGACAGATGCCGTATTTTTCGCGGGTTCACTCTTCCGACTCTTAACCTCGCATGCGCCTTGGTGTTTTTACTGAGGGTACGCATGAGGGCCCGATCCACACCTAAGATTTCTTAACCATTTCGAGGTTTTCTTTCAAAATTGTCAGTATACATTCACTCCTATCTGTTAAATCAAAATTTGGTCACCAAAATCACAAAATTACTAAAGAATATCTCACAATGTAATACACAAAGAGGTACTACAGTCGATAAACCTCGGAACACGATATAGCGCTCTGTCCACTCTACTGGTGGTGTGTTTACCCTTTAAAAAAGCCGGAACGAGAATTATTTTTGACCCCGACATCAATGATGTTGTCAAAATATAGCTAATAAAAAGTTAATTGAGGTCGATCGAAATTTCACTTTCGTTACATTTTATAGTTTTCGAGATATGGCCTCTCAAAGAATACCGACCGCGATCCGCACACCCACTCACTTTTGACCGATTTTGAGGTTTAGCGCGTCCCGTTTGCCTCTATTTTTGACCCGACTTAAAGCCTATCACAGTTCCGACGGCACCGTTAAGTGTCCTAAAGAAATGCATATTGTAGTTTACCGCTTTTGCGATGGTGTGTAACAACATTTTAACTTGAATTTAAAAAAACCGTATGACATTTAATAGTTCCCAGATTATTACAATGTGTTTTCCTCGCCATGTAATAATGCATGTTTCAAAACACCAAGAAAAACACATACAAAACGACCGTTTTTTTCAATTTTTGTGCTCGATTTCAGGAGCCACTTTTCAGGGTAGCATGCGACCCTTTTCTGGGTGCTAAAAATTTGTCTAAAAATCTGCCCTAATGACAAAATCACATAACAATTAAAAGTATAAAACGATTTCATAAACGTGTCCAAATTTGATCCATCTAGTACACCCCATTTTTGAAATTTGGTCTTTACACGAAATCGGGCGTTTTCCCGACTATATCTGCGCAATATAGAAACTTTTGGCGTTAGCACACTGCGATCCCCCCCCCCCACATCACTTAAATTGGTATAAAATTCACGGATTTTTAAAGGAAAATGAGAAGTGTTATATAATAATATTTCTTGAAATACTCGTAAGGACTTGCTTATATATTAATTACAAGATTGCGATGTGAACACAGAGAATACAATCGGGGATTTAAAAGCCATGTAATGTAGCCTACTAGCGATTTTGGGAAATTCCGGCTACATGACAACCAGAATGCTGCGGCGTGTTTGAGACCCGTATTTTGAGTTTAATAGTTGCTTTTGTTTTTTTTTTTTGTTTGCCCATAAGAGCAATACGAAGAGAAACCACCAATAATATTTTTGTTCTGATAAACATATCGTGTTTTAGAAATAGCAAGATGATAAAATTCAATAAAGCTGTTTTGGAGAATATCGCTGTAACCAACCCAAAATAGGGCTGTCTAACGAGACTAGCACCATGCTTGCGCGCTTAAAAGGTAACACATCCACCATTGCTTGGCACGCGCCATATACTATTTGTAGTAAAGATGGTCAGAATCATGGCTATAACTCAGTTACCCCTGCTCTTTTTGGAAAATACGGATTATAGGTAGAATACACCAGAGAGTTCTCTACAACATATTCAAAAACATGAGGGATAACATTTCCGATTTAGATTTTTCGATTTTACTGAATATTGACAGATGGCCGTAATTTTTTCGCGGGTCACTTCCGACTCTTACTCGGAGCCCTTGTTGGTGTTTTATACGCGCTCACACTAGATTCATTAACATTTTTCGAGGTTTTCGTTTCAAAATTGTCAGTAAATACATTCACTCCTATCTGTTAAAATCAAATTTGGTCCACACAATCAAGAATTTTACTAAGAAGACTCACAATGTTACACAACAGATGTACTACAGTCGTGATAAACCTACGGACACGATTAAAGGCTCTGTCCACTCTAATGGTGGTTTGTACCCTTAGCGGCATGTATGGCAATTCGCTAGCCGCCATTTTGAAGTGTAACACGTCACGGCAATCGCCAAGAAATTTCACGAATAATTGCGTGGATTTCAAAATAGCGTTATACATAAATAATCCTTGACAGGAATATATTTTTTTACTTTTTCGTACTTGAAACTGACTGCGTTTGGTACGATGAAGGTTCTAAAGAACCAGAGAAATCACCAGGAAGCACTTCCGGCAAAATAAGATACTGTAAACTGTCCTGTGAGCAGAATTTCAGAAACCGCGCTGTCGAAATCTACATCGAAACCGCCGGCAGTGACTGCCGGGAAAACCAAAGCCGCCAAACCGCCAAAAACCGGTGGGAAAGTGAAAACTAAGACCAATAAAATTACAGAGGACTATGAGGAGCGCCTTGAACGTGTTGAAGGGCCTCTGGGTAGATGTTTTGAACCCCATTTCGGAGCAAGAAGATGCCGATGTCGGCATAGCCGATGCTATTCCCACATGTATATCCAATGCCAATGCTGGGCGATATTTGATTCCTGAGGATGAGGACATGACCAATCCTTCATAAACATCAACACAAGTGGTCAGCCAAGTACTCTGGCATAATCCTGCTAAAACTGACAATGAACTTGCCAGTGCCAATGCCACAACAAAGCCACAATAGATGGGCTTTGCAACCAAATACGCCAAAAACCCCACATTGTGAACCCATAGATGACACACTTGCCATCAGTGTGAGTTCCTATGGGGAAAAACTTGAAGAAAAGATCTGCAGGAAACGGTGATAATATCCTGCCCCAAGCAACTGCGACATCCTCGACGTCCCACGACGTTAGACCTGCTATTTGGGACAGTGTCCACTGCACAAACCAGATCCAAATTTAAAAATTGCAACGCATTCAGAAGCCACTCGAGAGCATACTGGCCTTTACCAGAAACATAGATCTCAGTGGTACCGTGCCATGACCAACTGCTCAACAGGATTGTTTGCACTCCTCTAACGCAAACTCGAGCTGAACTGCCTTCCGTAATGAATACCTTTAAAGCCGGAAATTGAACGTCAAAGTCACCCATCTCTGGAAAACCACCCGTCCCAGTAACCAAATGGTTTTTGGTGATAACATGAGTTCTCAAGTGAAGGACTTAACAGAAGAGCAGAAGACCACAGCGGGGTGTTGAGGAAACAAACACAACGACACGTCTGCTACCAACCCCTTACAATTACACTAGACAGCGCCAACGCTAGCATGAGAAAGAAGCATGGTTGGCTACCCCGCAATTTCAAAACACCCCGAGCACCATACACCCAGAGACCATCCGAAGATAGAGATTCTGGGTATTTTTGTAGGCCAAGGACAGCGGCTGAATCAACTGAGACGCGCTACCAAAGAAAAAAGCAACAAGACATGCCCCAAGACAAGAAACAAGACAGAGGGGCAGAAGCATAGGGCACCTAACCTGGACCAGGTAGGTGAGTACCTTACACCAAATGTTTCAATGTCAATCGGAGGACTATTGGAAAGCCTAGAACAAATTGGGGAAGAATTAACTTCAGATAAATTTATACTTGATGCTGTAGTGGCCTACAAAATGATATTGCTCCAGACTGCTATCCTCCAAAGCAAAACAATCCAGTGTTTCCACACAAATTCTCAGAGGAAGAATTGCGGCAATTGATGCCGAAATAAGAAATTAAGTCCGAACAAGTGATTGAACTCCATATCATGAAAGAATCAATATTTATCGCCCCCCTATTGTATTAGACCCAAAAAGATGGTGGATTGCGATATGATATTGGATGTATCTGAACTTATAAAAATTTAGACACCACCAATTCAAAATGACACTTGCACACAACAGCTGTACAACTTGTAACTGAAATTGTTTTATGGCCTCCATCGACCTCCGATACTATACAGTTCCTATTGCAAGGAACCACAGAAAATTTGAAATTTTTCGGGAAAGGAAATTTAGGAAATTCAAAGCTTGCCAAATGGTCTTAGTCGGGACCCAGACTTTTCACAAAAATCTTGAAAACCGCCTTCGCTAAGCTTAGGGCTAGTGGTCCAATGTATCGGCTATAGCGCTGATTCAATCATCATAGCGAAAATCAAAAGTAGCTGCGGAAAAATCCGTTATTGCTACCACTGATACTAAGCCAATTAGGGTTTATTGTACACCCAGAAAAATCCAGTAATTCCAGTACAGCAAATACAATACCTTGGATTTGATAATTGATTCAAAAAATATGACGGTGACATTACCCCAGTGGCGAACCAGCGGGGGGGGCAGGGGGGCGCAAGCACCCACGGAACCCTTCCCACCCTATTGCACCCCCAAAATGAAACTGGACCTTTGTACAGGTCTATGGCGAAGGGACCCCAAATAGCCACGCAAAAAAATGACGTGGCACCCTCGGCCCCCCATTTGCAAAGGTCTGGTTACGCCATGCATTACCTCAAGTAAAACAACAAATAGTCAATTTTGGTACGGAACTTCAAAATGAAGCTCAACCAATATTGGCATGTGCCAAGTTCGGGAAATTGTTGCTGCTTTCCCGGCAGTCCAGTAAGGACCGTATATTACAGGTATTTAGAAAGAGCAAAAACACTTGCATTAAAATGTAACATAAGGGCATTACGATAGGTAATGACCATCTCTGAAGCATGGAGGTAGGAGAGAAGGAGAAGCTCTCCAAATCCTTGACCGCGGATCTCCCGCCTCGTAAAATCAGGTAGAAAATATTTAATTGGAAAACAATACAACGAGGATCGATAATGATGCTGATAGCATGTGCATCAACATTGCATCGATGTACATAGTTAAGCAGATATATAAAGAATTGTGCAGTTCTTTATAAAAGCATGATGAAACTTGCATAAATGTTACAAAGTAAATACGGAGTATTGATTTATTTGTAGACATGGAACCATGTCACGGTCAATCATCTTCAAGGTAAAACAAGATTTCATTTCGATCATTTGTGGTCCTCTGGTCATTTATTAGAAAGCGAAGGATAGCTGTCCTAAGATGATTACCATTATTTCTAGTTTTAATCGTTCTACTTTCGGTTTTTAAAAAACTTGAATGTGTTTTGGAGCGCCGTATTTCTTAAAGTATATTGTGGAGGACAAATTAAGGTGACTTGGAAGAAAATGCCGTATCTAAAACATGGCCACCAAACTTTACAGGGTCCGAAGTGCCCGTTTTTCAATTTTGTCCCGAAGTTTTGGCCATTTTGTGAATAAATGAGGACCCCTTGGCGATATCCGATCCGACTTTGCACTTCAGAGGGAAAATAATGTTTTAAGGAACATGATCCTTGTTAAAAGGACCGTCCCAGCGCCATATTACCACAGCATTGAATGAAATCGATGCAATGTTGATTGCAATCATTCAAGCATTAACATTGATCTCATAGTAAGTTGTTATTTGCATGTAGGCCAATCAAAATCTATTTCTATATTCATGTTTTTAGGAATATACTTATGAATACATTCAGTTATCAATGGAGCATATATAATCCGATTGTTCCATTTTGTGGTTTTTTATTAAACGTGATTGACTTTAGGCATTCAAACAAATTCACCGAAAGGCATCCCAGTGCGCTATGTCCCTGTACTCTTCAATGGAAATGTTTTTTCAATGGTTATGTTAATGTTTTAAGCTTAAAGAGATAACAGAAATTTCCAGAAAAATATGCCCCCTCCCATTTTTTTAAACAATTTCCAATATATTAAATCAAAACCTGGGGGACAATAAGCAGTAAGAGCCATTTCGTGTATGTATCATTGTTATATGTTTTATATATGCTTTTGTATTTTGTTGTGCATGACAGATATCCGAGTATGCTTGTTTATGGGGCCGATCAAGGAAGCAGGGTTGGGGGTCAAAAATACCCTAAGATAATGTCCTCGGTTGATGATATAGTCTACAACAAGAGGCAAAATTTATACAAATTTGTATCCTCATAAATCTCGTGTCCTTTAAATGAAGAAGACCGTCTTTGATTAAGTCGAAATGTATGTCACAAATAGATCTGAAGAATGTTTATGATTGTGTTAGAGTTATGAACTTATCTGCATGTTTTTAATGTATTTTGACATAAATTGGACCTTTTGTGACCTCTAGATGACATTGTGGAACTTGACCTTTGCAGGTGGTTCCATATCCAATTGTTTCCAAATTTAATCTCTACCTCTCTGCCAAACTTTGTGCTTTTATAACAAAATGCACAAATTTTTTACCATATTTGCTTAAATAACATTCAATTCTGTGGAAATATGACCAACTTCGGGACCAAAAATTGAGAAACGGGCAACTTCGGGCACTGGCAGGTGGGTCATTGTAAGAGACGGCATTTTCTTCCCAATTCAAGTAGATTTTGTCTCCAAATATCATACTTTAAGAAATACGGCGTTTCCCCCCAAAACATCCAAGTTTTCAAAAAACTAAAATCAATGTAACTCATCTTCGGAACATGCGATCTACGATTTTTTGTGACTGCTGAAATACTCCAGAATTGGCTGTAATCGACTCATTCTTTGTTTCGTCTCCACATGTAAACAAACCCCTGAGCATCGGGGGATATACCTTTTCTGCCCGCACAGGTCATAATCTTGTTCAACTGAGCGTGCCAGCTTTGTCGGCGATGATCAGGGAAACTGAAAGAGTACCCTGCCGAGAGTGGCCCTTGTGGCTATGCTTTACATGAGTTGCCACGTGATATAATTGGGATAACTTGCGTGCGTTAATGCAATTCGGAAAGAGCTTTCTCCTCTCTCTACCTCCCTGCTCTGAGGATGTAGGTCAGAACTAAAAGTGGGGGATAGACAATCGCTGACACATCAGTAACATTGATTTAAAAACAAGGTAGGGTAACCACAAATGGAGTTACAAACTGATGCTAGTGGCATGGGATGGGGGGCTACAAACCTTCATACACACAATGGAGGCGATGAGCCACTCTGAAAGCCTCGAGCTAAGTGAAAATAACATTAATTCTTCTTGAATTGCTAGCAGCATTCTATGGTTTACAGTCATTCTGCTCCCACATTAAAACTGTGCATGTCGCCTAAATTAGACAAACACAAAACAGCAGTCGCCTATATAAATCACATGGGAGGCAGTAAATCCATGCGATGTAATAAGATTGTCAAATACATGTGGGAATGGTTGTGTGAATCAAAATTTGGTTATCGGTCTGTTTCACACCTGCCTGGAAAGCCACAATAATATCGCTGATTTCAAGTCAGAAAATTCAAGGATCAGACAGAATGGCTTGCGAATAAACTTTGTGTCCAAAGTATCAGAATTTTGGGCACCCTGAATGAAATTAGACTATTCGCAACCCGATTAAACAATCAGC
>JAMKCH010031612.1:0-23248 GCA_023653785.1 Ophioderma brevispina | reverse complement strand
CCAACTCCAGAATTCCAGCAGCCAGATATGCAATAACGTGCCAAGTATACAGGGGCCCGGCCCCAACGCGCTCGGCATAATTGCCCTTGCGCAAGAAACGATGCACACGACCGACGGGAATTTGCAGCCCAGCTCTTGCGGATATGCTCTTGGCCTTAGCTCTTGCCTTTCCTCCTTTAACACGTCCAGACATGATTAATTTTGAATTTGTACGATCAGACAGACCAAATCTCAGAGAATGAATGATTGCTAAATCAGCGGCGATCTGCTTATAAACCCTCACTCCTAGGATCCCGGAATATTACAATGCTACGCAACGGACCAACCAACGCACAGGTCGATAGACCGTGAAGGTATTGTTTGACCGTCCGCGCTACTACTCTCAGGATCCCTAATTTGCATACATGGTCATATAAATATCTGCACGGTTCGCATAACCCGTCACTTTGAGTTAGTATCTCAAACTGTACAATTGAACAATTGGGTCCTAAAGGAAGTGGAAAAGGTGCGAGGAAGGCAGGATGGCCAAGGGCGGCCAGCTGGAGCAAGAAAGAAGCGCAGACGCCGAAAGGAAAGCTACGGCATCTATATCTACAAGGTATTGAGGCAAGGGCTCCGTATGGTATTCCAAGCCGTGCCATGAGCATCATGAACAGTTTCGTCAAAATCGATATCTTCGAGCGTATTGCCGGCGAAGCTTCCCGGCTGTCCAGTTACAACAAAAGGTCAACTATCAGTAGCCGCGAGGTACAGAGTGCTGTTCGTCTGATTCTTCCCGGTGAGCTTGCCAAGCACCCGTGCGGAGCGTAACCAAGGCGTGTCACCAAGTACACTACCTCCAAGCGGTTTGGGGCATGCATGTTAACAAACGGCTCTTTTCAGAGCCACCCTATCTTCCAAAAAGAGATGTTGCTCAATGTTACAATTTTATCCCAGAAATCGAAACGAAAACAGCAAGAAACAAGTAGTAAATAAGTATAAATTATGAACAAGTTATCACGAAAAACAAATATAGACACAAAATACATACACGCCTGCGTTGCTTTCAATTACCGTGTAAAGAGCAACGCAGACAGACAAAAATCAAGCAAATATATTATGAACGTAATCGCCTCAGCAGTGTATAACAATACGCAGGCCAGATTAAAATAATGATATAAAAGTTAGAGGAAAAGTTGGCAATATAGAGTAAACTTCAGTATGAAGAAGTAAACAATAAAGAGGAGAAACAAAATCACACTCGCCGTTTGCAAGGAAAACAATTCAACGGGAAAAGAGTCGGTAACAGATATAACATCACAAATAGGATTCGACTTGTCAGCGTTGTAAATAGGAGTCGCCATTCTTGTTTTCTTTTCTTTGTTTGCCTCTTCTTGTTGTTCACAAACAAACAAATGAGGCGAATATTGGTAGCCAATCTGCCTTGCAAGAAAAAAAAAACTCGATGCGTTGCATGCGGCCTTGTGTCAATGCGAAAGAAAAATCTCGTTTAAAATGAAACCATTATGCGTGATAAACAGCTTTAAGATTTTGCCAAGTGCAATATTATTAACATAACATGTGATCATAATATGTTGTACTTCACTTGATTTTTTTTTTTTTTTTTGATGTTTCTGGGCGATCTGCAAAGTGTAAAACCTGAGAGAAGTTGGGTGCATAACAAGCTCTGCTACTAAATTAATTTTAACGCGCAAACGTGCGCTCTACTAAGGGCGTAACGAATATGAAGTATGGAGGGGAGTTGCTGAAACGCCTCTTCGACGTGATACAAATCGTCGGAGGTCCACAAAGGAGGGTATATAGCGTCCAAGCAGGTCAAGGTTATGATCGTCAATCGCTGGTAAAGAGAAAGTAATAATGGCTGGACGTGGCAAAGGCGGAAAAGGGACTTGGAAAGGGGGGCGCTAAGCGTCACCGCAAAGTTTTGCGTGATAACATCCATGGTATAACTAAACCAGCATTCGCACGTCTGGCTCGTCGTTGGTGGGCGTTAGCGAATATTCCGTTCATCTACGAAGAGACTAGTGGTGTTTGAAAGTTCTTCCTTGAGAACGTCCTTCGTGATGCTGTCCATACTGCGAGAAACGACCTAAAAGGAAAACGGTCACTGCCATGGACGTTGTGTATGCACTGAAAAACGTCAGGGTTCGCACTCTGTACGGCTTTGGTGGGTTAGGTGCTTTTAAACCTGCAGTTCAACATATATATATAAACGGGCTCTTTTCAGAGCCAACTATCTTCAAAAAGAGAAATGACACCCGTGTTATAAGTTCATAAAGTTATACGAAAATGGTAGTAGTAATTAATAACAAAGTTTTGTAGTAACACTGATTAGATGTAAACCGTGTTTGTAATACTGTAACATAAGAAATAGCGAGTGCATAACATGCTCAATCAAATTTGTTTGAACTATATAACAACGGTACATTACAAGAAGCCAAAGCTTGCTGCAAAACAATAAAAAAACAAAGAGATAATTTGCACTATATTCATATGAAAAAAGAATGTACAAAAACAGCAATTTTTAAAACAAGCAAGCGGAATATGTACCGATACGATTTCATTTGAACCAATCAATGAACAGGCAGAAAACCAGGAAAATGAGCAAAAGGAAAACACCGAGATAACAAAGCACGGGGAATACTAAAATATAGGCATTAATTTAAAAGGTTGCGAATGAGTATTAACTTTAATGAGAACATGGATTATAAAACAATTTAATAATTATGAACTGTGGTGATAAATGTAAATTACGTAAAGTGTGTGAGTTTGCAAATGGCCTAATGTGGGAATTATATTACAAAAAAGTTTGTCTCCTTAACGTTACGGAATGGGTATTGTCATTTAGTCTCGATTCTGTTGTGAGAGGAACACCAAATAAATAAAGTCTGAAACTCCCCTCTCCCGGACACGGACCCTCTCAAAGGCATGTGTTCCTACGATTTGTTGTCGTAAATACAAAATCTGCAGCTTTTTGACCCTATATCAAGGCAAAATTCACAGTTTTCATTGACATAATTTACCTTCTAAGTCCAAACAGTGCGACAAGATATTGCGAATAAAACATGTTGGCGCATTGCTTTTTTTGCTTTTTTAAAGGAGACTTAGTAAATCTTAGGTAAAAAGTACTTTTACTGAAGGTAAAATACGACAACATATTTTCAGTGCAAACAGTGTTGATCGTATAGCATCTCGCCATGGACCAATTGAAGCGCCACTCTTGAAGGTACTTATCGATTCCGCCTCTAGCGACCAATCAAACCCGGGCTCAAGAAGCGTTGGCCAACGAGGCGTATATAAATAGAGCGGAGATACTGCGAAAAATTCATTCATTCATCCGATCATTAGTTGAAATATATTTGAAAATGGCTCGTACAAAACAGACGCTAGGAAGTCTAACGGAGGAAAGGCTCCTCGCAAGCAGGTGGCTACCAAGCGGCTCGAAAATCTGCTCCGGCTACCGGTGGCGGAAGACACCTCATCGTTACAGACCCGGTACCGTCGTATACGGAGATTCGCGTTACAGAAGAGTACGGAGCTCTCATACGCAGTTACTCCAGCGGCTGGGTCGTGAAATTGCTCAAGACTTTAAGGCCGAACTGCGCTTTCAAAAGCTCTGCCGTAATGGCCCCTCAGGAAGCAAGCGAAGCATACCTTGTCGGTCTTTTCGAAGACAACAACTTGGAGACATCCAAGCATAACGTGTCAACACATCATGCCTAAGGAAAATCAGGCTAGCACGCGCCATCCGTGGCGAACGGGGGGGGGAATAGTGGAATTGCCCAGCCAAACAACGTCTTTTCAGAGCCACCACAACATCCAAAGAGAGATAAATATTCGGTGTCATGTACCCCCCCCCCCGCCTCCAATAATCAATGCGAAAGGAAAACAAGCACATACATACAACAACAACAAGTCATTAAACGTATCGGTCTAAATAATTGGTGATTGCGGGCATCTATGATTTGTATTTGTATTATAAAACATGTTCTGATTGAAAATAAAGTGAATCTAAATGAAACGATGAAATGGTGCCGTGGGTCTCATATACATAAACGGGAAACGGGTGAGAAAAAGGCCAAATTGTGAAAGCTCATGTACGTTCCTTGGTATTTTCCAAATTGAATTAAAAGGCATTGACAAACAAAAACAAAACAATACATTGGGGGAAAGGATAAAACGAGTAAGACAGCTGGGAATAAGAGCTTAGATCAACGTCATGAATGGTACACATGCTTCTTCGCATGGTCGGATTTTCATGTATTTTACATAGTCGGCACGATTGGCTTGTTTCATTACGACATACTATTGTGAGCTTTCAAAATGCTTTGATCGCTCTTTTGGAGCGACTCGAGCTCTCTTTGTAGATGAGGTTGTGAACTTGAAATCAACAGCATTCATCATGAATTATCTTGCAGCGTTAATGAGCAAAAAGTAGGAAACTAAGAACACATTACGCATTTTATTAATATTAAATTATAATTTCGTGGTTTTTTTTTAAATATTTGCTATCAGCAGTAAAAAAAAATACCGAGAAGAGTACCCCTAGAAATGTTAGCTTGCCCGGCTTCCACTTGTGACAATCGTGCGGATGAAAAAAAAAATACATGTTGGCAAAGAAAAAGTCATTTGATGAGCCATGAAGCACACCTTAACTTGTTGGGGAAATGGGATGTAAATAACAGCTACGACGCATCCGGTGATTTCACACACGTCCGCAAAACAGGTTGAAAGCCGAACCGCGGCGCGTTCGGGGTTATTTCTGATTTGTATTTCTACGTGCATATAAAGTAGATAGACGTTCGTAAGTCATGGCTTATCCTAAGAAGAAAACTTTGAAGAGAATGCCAAGCCGCGAGCTCACCCGTCTTGTCCAGAGATGGTGCACGAGATGTGGTGCTTGAAAGAGAAGAAGGGTTCCACTCTGCCAGCGATCAAAAAGTATATCGCCGCCACCTACAAGTGCGACGTCGACAAGCTAAAACTCACATCAAGAACGCTCTCAAGTCCGGCGTAGCCAAGGGAAACCTGGTGCAGGTCACAGGGAAGGGTGCCAGTGGATCCTTCAAAATAGGCACCAAGAAATCTGATGGAGAGAAAGAAAAGGCAAAACAGGCAAAGGCATTAGCCCGCAAGAAGGCAGTAGCAGAGAAGCAAAAGGAAAAAAGGAAAAAAGAGAGGCAGCCAAGGCAAAGAAGGCCAGCAAAGTTAAAAGTTAAAAAAATGGAAGCAGCAAAGGCTAGAAGGCGCAAGAAAACACAACCAAGAAAACTACGAAACCTAAGAAGACGGTCAAGGAAGCCAGCAAGAAAGCGACGCCCAAATAGACTGTAAAACCACGGAAGAAAGGCAGCACGACGAAGAAAGCCGAGAAGCCAAAGAAAGCGGCCACAGAAGAGAAGTCAAATTTCGCTTCAGAACCAACAAACGGCTCTGTTCAGAGCACAAATCTTCCAAAAATGAGAATATGTCCCGAGTGTCTTGTAGTTTCCTTACACAGAATCCCCACCACTCCCCACCTTAACCATTTGCATTTATATATATCTGATGTTAATATAGCCCAATACTGTATATGAATCATGTGATGGGCTTAGTACTGAAAGTGAATGAATGTTTTGTAAATGTCGTTGAAATAGGTGTAAAAATGGTTAAAGGATTTTATAGCAGGGGATAATGAGAGTTACGGAAATAGGATTGAGATTTGGAGACAATATTACCATAAGGTTTTAGTGTGTTTAAAGTACGTAATCATCAGATAGTGAGAATAATCGACAAATAAATGTGCATGATGCAAACAACGATTTAATTTATTCCCAGCAAAGACAATATTACTTTAGGAGGGGCGTCTTTGCAACCGTAGATTTGCAGAATATCAATAAATCAAGAACTAAATAATAAGGAGTGAATGAAAAATTCACGCACACGATAAAATACTAAAATTACGGCCTATAATGAGCTGTCGACATTATAGCCGTCTGTGTTGTTTAAAACTTGTTTTTGCTTCTCTTTGTTCTCTTTAAATAATCCTTAGGCGTTTTCCCAATGTTCGTTTAACTTCACTTGTACTTGCGTAAGGTTTGCTTAATAAATCTGACTCTTGCGTCGTGGCTGTTGCTTGGTTTTACTAAAAACACTGCTGTCAAAATGTCTTTGCTTACCTACGGGTAAAATGTCATCTCTTAGGAGTCTTCTTGATTGGCTATTTCATTGCCTAAACCCACTATACTTATATTTTATGATTACTTTGTTGTTATTTATTCTTTATCTCACATTGCCTAATTGATTACGTAGTCAGTTGAATGTCAAAACAATCGTACTCTCTTTTTGAAAGTTTGGGTGGCTCTGAAAAAGCGTTTGTTTTGAAAGCCATGGTCTTACTAGGCCTGGGCGGTCTTTTTGGGGAGTAGCACCGCCTGGATATAGGGCAGTACACCACCCTGAGCAATGGTGACACCCGTGAGGAGTGTGTTCAACTTTCGTCATGAGCATGGCGAGTTGCAAGGGCGAGGATGATCCTGGGCGTCTTATTGTCTCGAGAAGCGTGGCGGCCAACTCCAGAATTCAGCACCAGATATCCATGACGGCGCCAAGATTACAGGGGCCCCCGGCACCAACGCGCTCGCCATAATTGCCTTGCGCAAGAAAAGATGCACACGACCGACGGGAAATTACAGCCCAGCTCTTGCGGATCTGCTCTTGGCATTAGCTCTTGCCTTTCCTCCTTTACCACGTCCAGCATGTTAATTTTGAATGTTACGATCAGGACAGACCAAAATCAGAGATGAATGATTGACTAAAATCCAGCGGCGATCGCGTATAAACCCACTCCTAGGATCCCGGAATATTTTACAATGTACGCAACTGACCAATCAACGCACAGGTCGATAGACAGTGAAGGTATTGTTTGACCGTCCGCGCGACTCTCTCAGGATCCCTAAATTGCATTCATGGTCATATAAATATCTGCCCGAGTTCGCCTAACCCGTCATTTGAGTTAGTATCTCAAACTGTACAATTGAACATTGGGTCCTAAAGGAAGTGGAAAAGGGGCGAAGAGGCAGGTATGGCCAAGGGACCGGCCAGCTGGAGCAGGGAAAGAGCGCAGACGCCAAAGGAAAGTATACGGATCTATATCTACAAGGAATTGAAGCAAGTGCATCCCGATACTGGTATATCAAGCCGTGCCATGAGCATCATGAACGGTTTCGTCAACGATATCTTCGAGCGTATTGCCGGCGAAGCTTCCCGGCTGTCCAGTTACAACAAAAGGTCAAAACATCAGTAAGCGCGAGGTCAGCTGCTGTAGTGATTCTTCCCGGTGAGCTTGCCAAGCACGCCGTGAGCGAAGGTACTAAGGCTGTCACCAAGTACACTACCTCCAAGTAGGTTTGGGCAGCATGTAACAAACGGCTCTTTTCAGAGACACCCTATCTTCCAAAAAGAGATGTTGCTCAATGTTACAATTTTGTCCCCAGAAATCGAAACGAAGACAGCAAGAAACAAGTAGTCTAAATAAGTATAAATTATGAACAAGTTATCACGAAAAACAAATATAGACACAAAATACATACCGCCTGCGTTGCTTTCAATTACCGTGTAAGAGCAACGAAGACAGACAAAAATCAAAGCAAATATATTCTGAACGTCATCGCCTCAGCAGTTAAACAATACGGAGGCCAGATTAAAATAATGATATAAAAGTAGAGGAAATGTTGGCAATATAGAGTAAATCAAATGAATAGAAGTAAACAATATAGAGGAGAAACAAAATCACACCGCCCGTTTGCAAGGAAAACATTCAAAGGGGGGGAAAAGAGTCGGTACAAGATCTATAACATCACAAATAGGATTCGACTTGTCAGAGTTGTAAATAGGAGTCGCCATTCTTGTTTCTTTCTTTGTTTGCCTCTTCTTGTGTTCACAAACAAACAAATGAGGCTAATATTGGTAGCCAATCTGCCTTGCAAGAAAAAAAAAAACTCGATGCGTGCATGCTTGCCATTGTGGTCACATTGTCCGAAGAAAAATCTGCTTACAATGAACACCATTATGCTTGATGATAACGCTTTTAGATTTTTGCCCAATTTCAATATTATTAACATAACATGTGAATCATTAAGATGTGTTTACTTCCCTTGATTTTTTTTTTTTTTTGTTTTGAGTTTCTGGTCGATCTGCAAAGTGTAAACCTGAGAGAAGTTGGGTGTGCATAAACAGCTTCGGTAGTACTACATTAAATTTTAACGCTAACGTTTGGCGCTCCTACTAAGAGGCGTAGCGAATATCCTATGGAGAGGAGTTTCGAAACTCCCTCTCGACGTGTACAAAAATTTTTCTCGAGAGGTCCGCAAAAGAGAGGGTTATAGCGGTCAAGCCGGTCCAGGTTATATCGTCAATCGCTGACAGTAAGAGAAAGTAATAATGTCTGGACGTGCAAATCGGAAAAGGACCTTTAAAGAGGGAGGCGCGAAGCGTCACCGCAAGGTTTTGCGTGATAACATCCTAGGGTATAACTAAACCAGCTATTCCCGTCTGGCTCGTCGTGGTGGCGATAAGCGAATCTCCGTTCTCATCTACGAAGACCGTGGTGTTTTGAAAGTCTTCCTTGAGAACGTCATTCGTGATGCTTTCACATACTGCAGCACGCTAAAAGGAACGGTCAACTGCCATGACGTGTTATGCACGAAACTTCAGGGTCGGCACTCTGTACGAGCTTTGGTGGTTAGGTCTTTAAACTGAGTCAACGCATATATATATAAAGGCTGCTCTTCATAGCCACCTATCGTCAAAAAAAGAGAATGACACCCGTGTTATAAGTCATAAGTTATACGAAAATGAGTAGTAGTACTTAATAACAAGTTTTGTAGTAACCCTGATTAGATGTAACCTGTGTTTTAATCTGTAACATAGAATAAGCGAGGCAGTAACATGCTCATCAAATTTGTTTGAACTATATCACACCGGTAATTACAAGAACAAAAAGCTTGGCTGCAACAATAAAAACTAAAGATGATCTTTGCAATAATATTCTATGAAAAAAGAATTACAAAACAGCAATGGACAAGTCAAATGCTTAAATGTCCCCTATACGATTTCAGTTGACCTATACCAATGAACATGAACAGCCGAAAACCAGGAAAATTGAGCAAAAGAAACACGAAAAACACAGCACTGGGAATACATAAATTAGGTTAATTAATTTAAAAGTTCGAATTGAGTATTAACTTAATGCGAACATGGATGATAAACAATTTAATAATTATGACTGTGGTGCTAAATGTAACTACGTAAAGTGTGTGAGTTTTTGAATGGCCTTATGTGGAATTTATATGTACAAAAGTTTGTCTCCTTAACGTTCTGATATAGGGTATTGTCATTTTATCTCGATTTCTGTTGTGAGATGACACCCCAATAAATAAAGTCGAAACGCACTCTCGACAAGTACCCTCTCAAAGGCCTGTAGTTGTCCCTACGATTTTGTTTCGCTACACTTCCAAATCGGCCGCTTTTTCTACCCTATATCATGCAAAATTCACAGACAAGCTTCATTGACACTCAATTTTACCTTCTAATCCAATAGTCACAGATATCGAATTAAACATATTGGCGCATTGCTTTTTTTTTTGGCTTTTTAAAGGAGTACCTTAGTAAACTCTTAGTAAAAGTACTTATACTTGAAATGTAAAATATAAACATATTGTCCGTGCAAACATTGTTGATAGTATATGCATCTCGCCATGGACCAAGTGCAGCGCCACCCTTGAAGGTACTTATCGATCCGCCTAAGTCGACCAATCACAACCCGTGCCCAAGAAGCGTTTGGCCAACGCGGCGGTATATAAATGAGCGCAGATACTGCGAAAATGCATTCATTCATCCGTTCATTTCAGTTGAATATATTTGAAAAAGGCTCGTACAAACAGACAATAGCTCGTAAGTCTAAACACGGAGGAAATTCTCCTCGTAGCAGTTGCTCCAAGCGGCTAGACAATCAGCTCCGGCTATCCGGTGCGTGAAGAACTCATCGTGTACAGCCTGGTACCGGTCGCCCTACGTGAGATTCGCCGTTACAAGAAGAGTACGTAGCTCCTCATAAGCAAGTTCCCTTCCAGCGGTCTGGTTCGTGAAATTGTCTCAAGACCTTATTAAGACCGAACTGCTCTTTCAAAGCTCTGGCCGTAATGGCGCCTTCAGGAAGCAAAGCGAAGCCTACCTTTGATCGGTCTTTTTTTCTAAGACACAAACTGTGCGCCATCCACGCCACACGTGTCACCATCATGCCTAAGGACATCCAGCTTGCACCGCCATCCTTTGCGAACGGGCATAGTGGAATGCCCAGCCAACAACGCTCTTTTCAGAGCACCACAACTTCCAAAGCGAGATAAAATTAGTCGGTGTCATTTCCCCACCCCCCTCCTCCAATAATCAATGATGTCAAAAAAACCAGCACATAACATACCAACAACAAAAAGTCACTTAACGTACTAGTGTCTAAATACTTGGTTATTGTGTCCTCTATGATTGTATTGTATCATATGAACATGTTCGGAAATGAACATAAAGTGATCTGACTTGAAACGAGAAATGGTGCCTTGTTCTCCTATACATAAACGGGTAAACGGGTAAAACAGGCCAAATTGTGAAAAGCTCATTTACGTTTCCTTGGTAATTCATTGAATTAACTGCATACAAACAAAACAAACGAATACATTGTGGGGGAAATGTATAAACGAAGTAAAGAAAATGCTGGAAATATAAGAGCTTAGATCAACGTCACTGATGGTACACATGCTATCGCAATGTATCGGATTTTATGTATTTTGCATAGTCGGCAAGATTTGGCGTGTTCATTACGCCTCTCTGTGAGCTTTTAAAAAGTGCTTTGATCGCTTCTTGTGGAGCATCGAGCTTCTCTGTTGTAGATGAGGGTGAGACTGGAAAATCAACGCATTCACGCGATGAAATACCTTGCAGCGTTAATGACGCAAAGAGTAGGAAAACTAAGAACACTTAGCATTTTATAATATTAAATTTAATTTAGTGGTTTATCAGTACAGCAGAATAAAAAAATACCGAGAAGAGTACAGCTAGAAATGTTAGCTTGCCCGAATTCCACTTGTGACTAGTACCGTTGTGGATGAAAAAAACTACATGTTGGCAAAGAAAAAATGGTCATTTGATGAGCCATGAAGCACACCTTATACGTGTTGAAATGGGATGTAAATAAAACAGATACGACGAATCGGTGATTTCGACACACGTCCGCAAAAAGGTTGAAAGCCGAACCGCGCTGACGGTCGGGGGTTATTTCTGATTTGGATTTCAATTACGGTATAGTAGATAGACGTCGAAGTCATGGCTTCCTAGAAGAAAACTTTGAAGAATACTGCCAAGCCGCGAGCTCACCAGTCTTGTTCAGAGATGGTGCACGAAGCTGTGAGTGCCGTGAAAGAGAAGAAGGGTTCGTCTCTCTGCAGCGTCAAAAATAGTTCGCCGCCAACTACAAGTGCGACGTCGACAAGCTTAACACTCAAATCAAGAAGCTCTCAAGTCGGTGTAGCCAAGGGAACACTGGTGCAGGTCACAGGGAAGGTGCCAGTGGCTCTTCAAAGATAGGCACCAAGAAATCTGATGAAGAGAAAGAAAAGGCAAAAAAAGGCAAAGGCATTAGCCAGCAAGAAGGCAGTAGCAGAGAGCAGAAGGAAAAACGAGGTAGGCAGGCAAGGCAAAGAAGGCCGCAAAGTTAAAAGCTAAAAAGGAAGAGCTAAGGTAAGAAGGGCCAAGAAAACAACCCAAGAATTAACTACGAGGGGGGGGGGGGGGGGGGGGGGGGTTTTTTTTTTTTTTTTTTGGGGAACCTAAGATAGAAGCGTCAAGAAAGGCAGCAAGAAAGCGACGCCCAAAAAGGAATGTAAACCAAGGAAGAAGGCAGCACCGACGAAGAAAGCGCGAAAGCCAAAGAAAGCGGCCCGAAGAAGACTTAAAAATTTTGCTTCAAAACCAAACGGCTCTTTCAGAGCCACCAAATCTTCCAAAATGAGAAGATGTCCCGAGTGTTTTTGTAGTGTTCATTTACACAGACTCCCCCCCCTCACACCTTACATTTGCATTTTATAGTTATCTGATGTTACTATAGCCCCATACCTGTATATGAATAATGTTGATGGGTAGGCTAAGAAAGTGAATGAATGTTTGTAAATGTCGTTGAAATAGGTGTAAAATGGTTAAATTGATATAGCAGGCGATTACTGATAGTTTCGAAATAAGGATTGAGATTTGGAAACAATTTCCATAGGTTTAGATGTGTTTAAAAGTGACGTAATAATCAGTAGTGGGAATAATCACGAACTTAAATGTGCATGTATGCAACAAGAGTTAATATATTCAGCAAAAGACAATAACTTGAGGAGGGCGCTTGCAACCGGTAGATTGCAGAATATCAACAAATCCAAGAAAATCAATAATAAGAGTGAATGAAAAAAATTCACGAAACACGATAAATATATCGTCATTGCGAATGGCGAGTTGCAAGTGGTGAGGATGGATCCTATCCTGGTCGTCTTATTGTCTCGAGCAGCGTTTCCGGCCAACTCCAGAATTTAGCAGCCATATATTTCCTGACGGCTGCCAGTATCCAGGGGCCCCGGCACCAACGCGCTCAGCATAATTGCCTTTGCGCAAGAATCGATGCACACGACCGACGGGAAATTGCAGCCCAAGCCCACTCTTGTGGATCTGCTCTTGGCCTTATCTCTTGCCTTTCCTCCTCTGTACGTCACGTCCATACATGAATTAATTTTGAATTTGTACGATCATACAGACCAAACTGAGAGAATGAATGATTGCTAATCAGCGGCGATCCGCTTATAAACCCTCACTCCTAGGATCCCGGAATATTATACAATGCAACGCCACGTACATCAGGCAACGCACAGGTCGATAGAACGTGAAGGTATTGTTTGAACGTCCGCGCTACTCTCTCAAGATCCCTAATTTGCATACATGGTCATATAAATATCTTCAACGCGTTCGCGCTAACCCTCACTTTGAGTTATAGTATCTCAAACTGTACAATTGGAACAATGGGTCCTAAGGAAGTGGAAAAGGTGCGAAGATGGCAGGTATGGCCACTGGCCTTCCAGATGGAGCAGGAAAGAAGCGCAGACGCCGAAAGGAACGCTACGGCATCTATATCTACAAGGTATTGAAGCAAATGCATCCCGATACTGGTATATCAAACCGTGCCATGAGCATCATGAACATTTTCGTCAACGATATCTTCGAGCGTATTGCCGTCGAAGCTTCTCGGCTGTCCATTTACAACAAAAGTCCACTATCAGTAGCCGCGAGGTGCAGACTGCCTGTTCGTCTGATTCTTCCCGGTGCGCTTGCCAAGCACGCCGTGGGCGAAGGTACTAGGCTGTCACCAAGTACACTACCGTCCAAGTAGGTGTATGGGGCATGCTTTTAACAAACCGGCCTCTTTTCAGAGCCACCTAATCTTCCAAAAGGTGTTGCTCATGTTACAATTTGTGTCCCCAGAATCAAACGAAAAAATCAAGGAAACAAAGTATCTAAATAAGTAACATATTATGAACAAGTTATCACGACAACAATATAACACAAAATACATACCGCCTGCGTTGCTTCATTACCGTGAAGAGCAACCAGACAACCAAAATTAAAAAATCTATTCTGAACGCATCTCCTCAGCGTGTATAACAATACGCAGGCCAGAATTAAAATAATGATATAAAAGTTATAGACTGTTTGGCAAACTATAGAGTAAATTCAGTATGAAGAATTAAACAATATAGAGAAGAAACAAAATCACACCCGCCCGTTTGCAAGGAAAACAATTCAACGAGAAAGAGTCGGTACAGATAACATCACCAATAGGATTCGACTGTCAGATTGTAAATAGGAGTCGCCATTCTTGTTTTCTTTTCTTTGTTTGCCTCTTCTTGTGTTCACAAACACCAAATGAGGCTAATATTGGTTTCCATCTTCCTTGCAAGAACAAAAAAAACTCGATGGTTGCATGCTTGCACTTGTGTAATTTGCGAAAGAAAAATCTCGTTTTAAATGAACCCATTATTGCGCTGTGATAACATCTTTTAAGATTGTGCCCAAGTTTCAATATTATTAACATAAACATGTGTCATGAAATATTTTTACTCGTTCACTTGATTTTTTTTTTTTTTTTTTTTTTGATGTTTCTGGCTATCTGCAAGTGTAAAACCTAGAGAATTGGCGTGCATACACAAGCTCTGTACTAAATTAAATTTTAAACGCTAACGTTGCGCTCTACTAAGGGCGTAGCGAATATCATTTTGGAGAGGAGTTGCTGAACGCCCTCTTCGACGTGTACAAATTTCTCTGAGTCCGCAAAGAGAGGGTATATAGCGTTCAAGCCGGTCACGGTATTATCGTCAATCGCTGATTAAAGAGAAATTCATAATTTCTTGACGTGGCAAAGGTCGGAAAAGGACTTGGAAAGGGAGGCGCTAAGCGTCACCGCAAAGTTTTGCGTGATAACAATCCAGGGTATAACTAACCAGCTATTCTCTCTTCTGGCTCGTCGTGTGGCCTTTAAGCGAATCTCCGGTCTCATCTACGAGGAGACTCGTGGTGGTTTTGAAGTCTTCCTTGAGAACGTCATTCGTGATGCTGTCAAATACTGCTTCACGCTAAAAGGAACACGGTCACTGCCATGGACGTTGTGTATTCAACTGAAACGTCAGGGGTCGCACTCTGTACGGCATTGGTGTTAGGTGCTTTAACCTGCAGTCACCATATATATATAAACGTCTCTTTCAAGCCACCTTATCTTCAAAAAAGAGAAATACAACCCTTGTTTATAAGTCAGAAAGTTTACGAAAATGAGTAGTGATACTTAATACCAAGTTGTTGTAGTAACACTGATTAGATGTAAACCTGTGTTTTTTAATACTGTAACATAAGAAATAGCGAGTGAGGAACATGCGCGCAATCAAATTTGTTGCACTATATCACAACTGTACATTACAAGAAGCAAAGCATGCTGCAACAATAAAAAACTATAGATGATATTTGCAATATATTCATATGAAAAAGAATTCAACAACGCATTTTTTTACAAGCATGCTGATTTGGTCCCTAATACGATTTCATTGACCTATATCCACTGAACAGGCAGAAAACCAGGAAAATGAAGCAAAAGAACACCCGAGAATAACAAAACACGTGGAATACAAAAAATATAGGCATTAATTTAAAAGGTGGAAATTGATATTAACTGTTAATGCGAACATGGATTCTAAACAATTTAATAATAATTAACTGACTGTGGTGCTAAATTTACTACGGTAAGTGTGTGAGTTTGCAATGGCCCTATATTTGGAATTTATAATTACAAAAGTTGGTCCTCCTTAACTACGGATATAGGGTATTGTCATTTTATCTCCGTTTATGGTTGTGAATGACACCAATAACTAAAGTCTGAAACTCCACTCTCGCCAATCCCCTCTCAAAGGCATGTAGTTCCCTACGATTTTGTTTCCGCTAAATTACCAAATCGCCCGCTTTTTCTACCCCAGACTCATGCAAAAATTCCACAACAGCACAGCTTTCTTGACAGCAATTTTACCTTCTAATCCAAATAGTCGACAAGATTCGATAAAAAAACATTTTGGCGCATTGCTTTTTTTTTTGCTTTTTTAAAGGAGTACTTATCAACTCCTTATTAAAAGTACCTTTATACTGAAATGTAAAATATAACATATTTTCCAGTGTGCAAACAGTGTTTATAGTAATCTGCCTCTCGCCATGTCCAATTGCAGCCCACTCTCTTGAAGGTACTTATCGATCCGCTCTAATTCGACCAATCACCACCCGTGCTCAAGACCGCGGTGGCCACGAGCTTAGATAAATAGGAGCGCAGATCTGCGAACAGATTCATTCATTCATTTGGTCATTCATCCGTTCATTCCGTTGAATATATTTGAAAATGGCTCGTACAAAACAGACATCTCGTAAGTCTACCGGATGAAAGGCTCCTCGCAAGCAATTGGCTACCAAAGCGGCTCGACAATCAGCTTCCGGCTCCGTTGGCGTGAAAACACCTCTCGTTACTGACCTGGTACCGTCGCTCTCTACGTGAGATTCGCCGTTACCAAAAGAGTAACGGAGCCTCCTCATACGCAAGTTACCCTTCCTGCGGCTGGTTCGGGTCGTGAAATTGGTCAAGACTTTAAGACCGAACGGCGCTTCCAAAGCGCTGCCTAATTTGCCCTTCAGGAAGCAAGCGAAACCTACCTGTCGGCTTTTTTCGAAGACAAAACAAACGTGTTGCGCCATCCACGCCAACGGTCACCTCATGCCTGAGGACATCCAGCTAGCACGCAGCATCCGTGGCGAACGGGCAAGTGGAATTGCCCAGCCAACACACGTCACTTTTCAGAGCCACCACAACGTCCAAAGAGAGATAAATAGCCGGTGTCATTTACCCCCCCCCTCCTCCACTAATCAATGCGAAAAAAAACAAGCACATACATACAAGACAACAAAAGGTCATTAACGGGAGTACTAGTGTCTAACATACTTGGTTATTGTGTCATCTATGATGATTTGTATTTGTATCATATGAAACATGTTCTGAATGAATAAAGTGAATCTGAAATGAAACGATGAAAAGGTGCCGTTGGGTCTCCTATACATATACGGGGTAAACGGGTAGAAAAAGGCTAAATTGTTGAAAAGCTCATTTACGTTCCCTTGGTATTCAAATTGAATTAACATGCATAAATGCACAACAAAACAAACAAGACATTGGGGGGAAATGTATAACCAGTAAGAAAATGCTGGAAAGATAAGAGCTTAGATCAACGTTCACTGAAGGTTACACTGCTATCGCCATGGATCGGATTTTATGTATTTTGCATAGTCGGGGCACGATGGGTGTTTCATTAGCGCCTCTCTTGTGAGCTTAAAAATTGCTTTGATCGCTTCTTTGGAGCGACTCGCTCTCTTTTGTAGATGATGGTTCCGAACTTGAAAATCAAACAGCATCATCATGAAATATCTTGCAAGCGTTGAATGGACAAAAAGTAGGAAAACTAAGACACATTACGCATTTTATAATATTAAATATAATTTTCGTTGTTTATTTCGTCACAGCAGAAAAAAAAAAACGAGAAGAGTACCGCTAGAAATTTTAGCTTGCCCGACTTCCATTTGTGACTAGTATCGTTGTTGATGACAAAAAAAATACATGGTGGCAAAGAAAAATGTTCATTTTGATGAGCCATGAAGCACACCTTAACTTGTTGTGAAATGTGATGTAAATAACCAGCTACGACGAATCCGGTGATTTCACACACGTCCGCAAACCAGGTGAAGCCGAACCGCGCCTGACGGTCGGGGTTATTTCTGCTTTTTATTTCATACGTCATATTAGATAGACGTTCTAATTCATGGCTTTCTCCTAAGAAGAAAACTTTGAATAAGACTGCCAAAGCCGCGAGCTCACCGTCTTGTGCCAGAGATGGTACACTAAGCTGTGAGTGCCTGGAAAGAGAAGAAGGGTTCTTCTCTGCCAGCGATCAAAAGTATATCGCCGCCAACTACTAGTGCGACGGGTCGACAAGCTAACCTCACATCCAGAACGCTCTCAAGTCCGGTGTAGCCAAGGGAACCTGGTGCAGGTCACAGGGACGGGGGCCAGTGGATCCTTCAAAATGCACCAAGAAATCTGATGGAGAGAAAGAAAAGGCAAAGTCAAAGTCATTTACCCGCAAGAAGGCCGTAGCAGAGAACAGAAGGAAAAAAGCGAGGCAGCCAAGGCAAAGAAGGCCCGCAACGTTAAAAGCTAAAAAGGGAGCAGCTAAGGCTAATAAGGCGCCCAAGAACACAACCAGAAACTACGAACTAAGAGACGGTCAGAACCAGCAAGAAAGCGACGCCCAAAAGATGTAAAACCAAGGAAGAAGGCAGCACCGACGAAGAAAGGCGCGAAGCCAAAGAAAGCGGCACCGAAGACGAAGTAAATTTTGCTCAACCAAACTGCTCTTTTCAGAGCCCACCAATCTTCCAAAATGAGAATATGTACCGATTGTCTTGTAGTGTTCATTTACACATAATCCCCCCCCCCCCTCCCCACCTTACTTTTGCTGGGCCTTTTATATATTATCTGATGTTACTATAGCCCATACCTGTATATGAATAATGTTGATGGGCTAGGTAATGAAAGTGAATGAATTGTTTGTAAATGTCGTTGAAATAGGTGTAAATGTTAAATTGATTATAGCAGGGATACTGATGTTTACGAAATAAGAATTGAGATTTGGAGACAATTATTCAATATTCCCATAAGGTTTAGATGTGTTTTAAAAGTACGTAATCATCAGATAGTGGAGAATACTCCGAACTTAAATGTGATGTAATGCAACAGATTTAATTTATTCAGCAAAAGACAATAATACCTTTGAGTGCGTCTTTGCAACCGTAGATTTTTGCAGATATCACCTAAATCCAAGAAAATAAATATAGAGTGAATTGAAAAAGTCACGACAACGATAATATATAAATTACTGGCCTATAAATGGGGCTGTCTACATTATGTCCCCGTCTGTGTTTTTTATAAAATATGTTTTTGTCTTTTTGTTCTCTTTAAAAACTCCTTGGCGTTTCCCCAATTTTCTTTTAACCTTCACTTGTACTTGCGTAAGTTTGCTTAATAAATCTGACTCTGGCGTCGTTGCTGTTGCTTTGGTTTTACTAAACACTGCTGGTCAAATTGTCTGGCTTACCCTACGTGTAAAATGTACTCTCTTAGAGTATTCTTGATTGGCTATTTCAATTGCCTAAACCCCTATACGATATTTTATGATTACTTTTGTTTTTATTTATTTCTTTATCTCACATTTGCCTATGATACGTAGTCGTTTTTGAATGTCACCCAATCGTACTCGCTTTTGGAAGTTTGGGTGTCGCTCTGAAATACCGTTTGTTTTGAAAGCCATGGTCTTGCTTGGCCTTGGCGGTCTTTTTTGGGGGTAGCACCGCCTGGATATTTGGGCAGTACCCCACCTTAGCAATGGGTTGTACAATTGTGACAACCGCTGAGAGTTGTTCAACTCTTCGTCATTGCAATGCGATTGCAAGTTGCGAGATTGATCCTGGTCGTCTTATTGTCTCGAGCAGCGTTTCCGGCCAACTCAAGAATTTCAGCAGCCAGATATTCCATGCCGGCTGCCAAGTATACAGGGGCCACGGCACCACCGCCTCGGCATAAGTGCCTTTGCGCAAGTAACGATGCACACGACCTACGGAATTGCAGCCCAGCTCTTTCGATCTGCCTCCTTGGCCTTTCTCCTTTCCTTTCTCCTTTACCACGTCCAGACATGATTAATTTGAATTTGTACATCAGGTACAACCAAAACTCAGAGATTAATGATTGCTAAATCGCGGCGATCCGCGTATAAAAACCCTCCCTCCGAGGATCCCGGAATATTACCATGCTACGCAACGGACCAATCAACGCACAGGTCGATAGACCGTTAAGGTATTGTTTGACCGTCGCGCTAACTGCTCTCGGATCCTAATTTTGCATACATGGTCATATAATATCTGCACGGTTCGCCTCACCCGTCACTTTGAGTTAGTATATCAAACTGTACAATTGAACAATGGGTCGTAAAGGAAGTGGAAACGGTGCTAAGAAGCAGTATGGCCAAGGGCCGGCCAGCTGTAGCAGGAAAGAGGAAGCGCATACCCGAAAGGAAGCTACGGCATCTATATTTACAAGGTATTGAAGCAAGTGCAACCCGAGACTGGTATAATCAATCCGTGCATGACATCATGAACATTTCGTCAACGATAATCTTCGAGCGTTATTGCCGGGCGTAGCCTCCCGCTGTCTTCCAAACAAGGTCAACTTAGAAGTAATCCGCGAGGTTCAGACTGCTGTTCGTCGGATTCTCCCCGGTGAAGCTTGCCAAGCACGCCGTGAGCGAGGTACTAAGGCTGTCACCAAGTACACTACCCTACCACCTCCAAGTAGGTTTGGGGGCATTCATTTTAACAAACTCTCTTTCTCAGAGCCACCCTATCTTCCAAAAAGAGATGGTGCTTCAATGTTACATTTTTTTGTCCCCAAAATCGAAACGTACAAAAGCAAGAAACAAGTAGTCTAACTAAGTATAATTATGCACAATTATCACGAAAAACAATATAGTACCAAAATACATACAAAACACGCCTGCGTTGCTTTCAATACGTGTAAAGAGCAACGCAGACGACAAATCAAGCCAATATATTCTGAACTGTCCAATCGCCTCAGCATGTATAACAATACGCAGCCATAGTAAATAATGATATAAATTTATAGAATGTTGCAATATAGAGTAAACTCAGTATGAAGAAGTAAACAAGTATAGAGGAGAAACAAATCAGAAGACACCCGCCCGTTTGCAAGGAAAAACATTCAACGGACAAGAGTCGGTAACATATAATAACATCACAAATAGGATTCGACTTGTCAAAGTTGTATAGGAGGTCGCCATTCTTGTTTTCTTTTTCTTGTTTGCCTCTTCCTTTGTTTTTCACAAACAAACAATGAGGCTATATTGGTAGCCAATATGCCTTGCAAGAAAAAAAAACTCGATGCGTGCATGCTGCCTTGTGTCAATTGCGAAATAACAATCTCGCTTAAAATGAACACATTTATTGCTGTGATAACAGCTACTTTTAGATTTTGCCCAAGTTTCAATTATTTAACATAAACATGTGATCATTAATATGTTTTTTACTTCACTTGATTTTTTTTTTTTTTTTTTTGTGAGTTTCTGGGCGATCTGCAAGTGTAAAACCTGGAGAGAAGTTTGTGGGCGTGCATACAAGCTCTGGTACTAATTAAAATTTTAAACGCTAACGTTGCGCTCTACTAGGGGCGTAGCGAATATCATTATGGAAGGAGTTTGCTGAAACGCCCCTTCACTGTACAAAATTTCTCGGAGGTCCGCAAAGAGAGGGTATATAGCGTTCAAGCCGGTCAAGTTATTATCGTCAATCGTGAGTAAAGAGAAAGGAATAATGTCTTGACGTGGCAAAGGCGGAAAAGATCTTGGAAAGGGAGGCGCTAAGCGTCACCTCAAAGTTTTGCGTGATAACATCTAGGGTATAAGAAATACCACTATTCGCCGTCCTGGCTCGTCGTGGTGGCTTTAAGCTAATCTCCGGTCTCATCTACGAAGAGGCTCGTGGTGTTTTGAAAGTCTTCCTTGAGAACGTCATTCGTGGAGGCTTTCACCTACTCGAGCACGCTAAAAGGAAACCGGTCACGCCATGCGTTTGTGGTATGCACTGAAACGTCAGGGTCGCACTCTGTACGGCTTTTTTTTTTGGGGGTTTTGTTATGTGCTTTAAACCTGCATTCACCATATATATATATACGCTCTTTTCCGACACCTTATCTTCAAAAAAGAGAAATGGACACCCTGTTTATAAAGTCATAAAGTTATACGAAAATGAGTAGTAGTACTTAATAACAAGTTTTGTAGTAACACTGATTAATGTACACCGTGTTTAATACTGTAACATAAATAAGCGAGGGTTTGCAAGTACCATGGCTCAGTCAAATTTTGTTTGAACTAATACAACTTACATTACAAGAAACAAAGCTTGCTGCAAACAATAAAAAATAAAGATGATTATTTGCAATATATTCATATGAAAAAGAATGTACAAACATCAATTTTTAACAAGTACAGATGCGTAATAATGTCCCTATAACGATTTCAGTTGACCTATATACAATGAAACCAGCAGAAACAGGAAAATGACAAAAGAAAACACGAGAATAACAAAAGCACGGGGAATACATAAAATAGAGCATAATTTAAAAGGTTGGCGAAATTGATATAACTTTAAGCCGGAACATGGATTATAAACAATTTAAAATGATGACCTGTGGTGGCTAAATGGAACTACGTAAATGTGTGGTTTTGCAATGGCCTATAGTGGAATTTTATTCAAACCTTTTGGTCTCCTTATACGTACGATATAGGGTATTGTCATTTTATCTCGATTTATGTTGTGATATGACACCAAATAAAATCTGAAACTCCACTCTCGACAATTACCCTCCTCAAAGGCATGTAGTTCCCTACGATTTTGTTTCGCTAAAATTACCAAATCTGCCGCTTTTTCTACCCTAGATCAAAAATGCAAAAATTCACAAGCTTCATTTGACATCAAGTTAACCGTTCGAAGTCCAAATAGAGTCGACAAGATATCGTAATCAAACATGTTTGGCGCATTGCTTTTTTTTTTGGCTTTTTTAAAGGAGTACTTAGTAAACTCCCTTGAGTAACAGTACTTTCTACTGAAATGTAAAATATACATATTTTCCTTTCCGTGCCAACAGTGTTGATAGTAATATTGCATCTCGCCATGGACCAATTTGCAAATAGCGCCACTCTTAGAAGTACTTATCGCTCCGCTCTAGTCGACAATCATACAACCCGTGCTCAAGAGCGGTGGCCAACGAGGCGTATCTAAATAATCCGCAGATATGCGAAAATTCATTCATTCATCGTGCATCATCTTGAATATATTTGAAACTGGCTCGTAACAAACAGACAGCTCGAATAAGTCTAGACCGGGTAAAGGCTCCTCGCATCAGTTGCTACCAAGCGCTCGAAATCAGCTCCGGCTACGGTGGCGTGAAGAAACCCAATCGTTACTGACCTGGTACCGTCGCTCGACGTGAGATTCGCCGTAACCAGAAGAGTACGACTCCTCATACGCAAGTTACCCTACCAGCGGCTGGTTCGTGAAATTGCTCAAGACTTTAAGAACGAACTGCGCTTTCAAAGCGCTGCCGTAATGGCCCTTCAAGAAGCAAGCGAAGCCTACGTTGTCGGTCTTTCTTTTTCGAGACCCAAACTTGTGCGCCATCCACTGCCAAACGTTTCACCATCATTCATTTTGCTAATGACATCCAGTTAGCACGCCGCATCCGTGGCGAACGGGCATAGTTGAATTGCCCAGCCAAACAAACGCTCTTTTCAGAGCCCCCACAACTTCCAAAGGAGATAAATAGTCGGTGTCATTGTACCCACCCCCCTCCTCCAATAATCAATGCGAAAGGAAAACCCATCACATACATACAAACAACAAAAAAGCTCATTAACGTCCTAGTGTCCTCAATCTTGGTTATTGTGTCACTAATGATTTGTATTTGGTATCAGCTGAAACATGTTCTAAT
>JAMKCH010031611.1:0-21663 GCA_023653785.1 Ophioderma brevispina | reverse complement strand
ATATGCTCTAACTGTGGTGGATGTAGCTTGCAGATATAAAGAGTCGAGAGCCTCTAAGCACCAAAAGCTCGGAGGAAGTTGCAAAAGCTTTCGAGAGAAATTTTACGCTAGAAAAGAACTGAATGGCTCAAATGCTTCAAGTGATCCTGGACGAGAAATTCAGGGGAGAGGTCTCAAAATTGATGAAAAAGCATAATGTAAACATTCATAGAGGTGAGGCAGGCAACATCGAGCACAGGCTATTGTTGAAGATTCAATAGAAGCACTAGCGAAAGGCCCTATTGGCTATCAGACTGCGAAAGAAATTTTGTTGAAGCTAGAGGTGAAAGAATGTGAGATCTACAGAGTGGGTTTTGAGACTGCCAGACGTGATTGCAGCTCTAGAATGACGAAAAAACTAGACGTGGATTGGAAATGAAGCCAAGAACGATTAGAAAAAGAAGTTGGAAGCTGAAAATTCATCTCCGCAAAAATTGAAGAATGAAACAACAGATTACAGCGACATAAAACTAAAGTACTTATACGAAGCGGGAGAATCTGAATGAGATTCAAGAAGGCGAGCGACGACCCTATTTGGAGTGTCAACACTTATGTAATCGATAGTGGTGGTTAGAACACCAGGATATCCAATTTTGTACTACCGTATCGAACGGAGCATCCCAGAGAGCATTTGTAAACAAGATTGATGGTTGTTTCCCCAAGGGGACTGTCAGATCCTCCAAAAATTTGAAGTGTAAAAAAAAACCCTGCTGGAATTTTATTCAGTCGGGATTTTGTTAGTTTTGGGTTTTATCAAATGAATATTACTTGTGTCCATTTTTGCTTTTCCGCATACCTTTAGGTTGTAGTAGCAGCGGGGGTTTTCGGGTTTTCTTGTTTTTTTGCTAGAAGAGATGTTGCCCAAACTTTTTCCCCTCCATGAAGAGTGATTATGCACGATTCTCCATTTTTGGTTTCGATATTTTCGGGTCTGTGATTTTTGTAAACCTTCATTTTCTTCCAGAATCTTCCCTTTTAGGAATTTCTGGAATTCTGTTTTTGTTCTTCTAGAAGCTAATTCAATTCTTCTGGGGAGATTTCGAATTTTGCGCCATCTTTTATATTTTTTCTAATATATATATTTTATAAATCAATTTTTTGATAAGAATGTACATGCACGCTAATATAAAAAATAAAATTTTTATAATCAATTTTTTGTGGGATGGGTAGAGATGGGTAACAGATGCACGCTGTTTGATTAAATTTTATTTTTATAAATCAATTTTTGATAAGAATGTGGGTCACACGTGCATCTGTTTGAGGGGTTAAATTTTGATGGAGGTGGTGGTGTACGGGTGGGAGTTTGCCTGGATGGGGTAGGGGTGAGGGTTGATGTGGGGGCAGGACTGTAGAGGGGATCTAAGTGGTTTTTACCGGATGGATTTTGAGGTGATGGAATTTACAGGAATTTTCCGTATTTTACGTTTTGGGGGGGAGCCAGAATGCCCCTTATACATCGACTCGTCACGCGACCCGTACACCGACATGGACACCGCGACCGCAGCGTCATGGACTGGGTAGGCAAAGTGATTCCGTGGAACTCTCCGATCCCCAAGGGTGCGCGGTGGGGACAAGGCCACCGGGTTCATCACGCTTCTTGGCGAGCTTGACCGTCTGAAGTTCCTCCCAAGGCCTGCAGGAGCCACGCCAGACAGAACTGGAAGACACCCCCAGGCGTCGCCAAAGGCAACAACCAGCAGCCTCACTGCATCCCCATAACGACATCAATCTTGACTCAATATTTAAATAGCGCGGTTGGTTGCTGAGAATGTGGATACGTAATAAACTTCCATAAAAGGCCGCATTTTTTAAAAATGTTCAACATTTCTTAGACTTTGTACTAGTCATTGTGAGCTGAGGAAACTCGAGCTCCAACTGTCGCCTTATGCTACCAGAAAATAAGATGCACAATCAATATTTTTAGTAGAATTTTAACAAACTTAGCCATTTCTTGTGAAGGATACCGTAATAAACATATCTTCATGCCTCTTTATGTTTGTATTTCAAAATAAAATTAGAATACAACGTAATACAAATCTTTACATAATTTCTACACGTCTGCCACAAGTAACATTGATAATCAAGAATTCAAGGTGCTAAGTAATTTTCAATTTACCTTACCACTCTCTCTGTGGAGATTTTACTTAATCTTTCTCAAGAGAGGTATAGCTTCAAATGGAATACGAACATATCTTTGTTCTACATATCGGATTGGAATGAAATAACTGGCAAGTAAATCTTATTTATTTGGCTTTCAGAGCAATACCAAACAAAATCCATGCGTACTTAAGTTTTAACAAAATGTCTTTGGTGCCGAGTGTTTAACATGTGTTGGACAATTATAGATCATATTCACTGGAAGCTTTATAGGGCTTTTGGTATTGCAGGAAATTAATTAGGGCACTCTCTTTTGTATTTTTTGGTTTCGATATTGCCATTGACTCTATTGAACTCCGCAATTTAAAAATATTTAGCCAGTGCAAAATATCTTTGTTGCACGTCTTTGGGAAAAATGAACAATTGAGAAACCATTTTTGTTATTTTTTAACCAGCAACACAAGTTTTTTCCTTTTAACTATGTTATGAATTTCCCCCCTCCTAGATTCCACCCACATTTTCACAAGGGGCAAAAACCCCGGTAAATTATGCATTAACTTCACAGAAGAACAAATCCACTGAGAAATTATGCTCTGTTGGTCTCCACGGTCACGGAATTGCTTACATGATCCAACTAAAAAAAAGCAAGCAACAAAACACCCAAACGCAACTTCTTCTGTACTCATGGGTGCTACAAAATTGCCTAAGGCAACGTTCGCGATACAAAAAGTATTACAATCTACCCAAAGACCCATTTTTGGAAATAAAACAAAATTGCCAATTTCTCACAGAAATTTTTTCTTTTTCTTCTTTTTTTTCTAAAAGAAAAAACAAAAAAACCCTATTATGGGGAGCAATTCGGCTTGTTTCTTCACCCAAAGGCCCCATTTTTTTCCATGCAGTCCTATGTCAACGAAGGCCATGGGATTGAAGCGCGAGCCTAAGCGCGGAGCCTTACACCCATATCCATTCATATGTGCGTTCTTCAGAATCCCAAAATTTACCACAGGTAGTCAATATTTTGCTGTCTGAGCAAGCTAATTCTCCCTATTTATCCGCGAATCTTAGGGCTAAAGGATAGGTTTGGTTTGGATGGTTATGAGCGAAAAGGTGTCCTTTTTGGTCGATCAATATATATGTACACGGCTTAACACAAATCACACTTTTCAGCTCTTGCATGAAAAAAGAATTGAAATTTAGGCGGGAAACTGTAGAGATGGGAGTTAGGGGTAAAATAGTCCAATCAAGATAAAAAACTGTGCTTATACTATATCAATTGGGTCATACTTTAAATTACAAGTCATCATTTTTTCTATATCGTCAGGGTTATAACAAAGATATTAGGACGTGGCTTCTATAAAATGTGGAGTGAGACTGATTTTATAGTTATTTGGTATATGCTCTCCAATAACAGTTAACAGAACAATACCATTGCCTGTATTTTTGATCGAGGTCAGTTTTTACGACTCGCATTTCCATGTTTGTGTAGCGATGGCGCATAACCCGTGTAAGAACTTATCATAAAACGCAGGATGACAAAAAATATAAACACCTCTGTTCATCGTGATGTCAACACTCTTTTAAAAGTATATTTCGTACTCTTCAATATGCTTTTAATCCCATCCTCCTGTCCAGAGATAAATGCATTGAGAAGTGTTTAATTCCAATCGGTTCAGATTTGGAAATCACCGAATTTAAATGAATGTTTTTTAAATTTTTGCAAATCAATTACCTTTATCCATACAAAGGTAGACAGTTGTAGCAGGATTGGGCTTACAATTTATAAGTATTATTTGAATTATGAAGAAAACAGTTGTATTTTTTTTTTAAACTGAACTTCCTTGATATCTATAAAGTGGAAGAGAACTTTTAAAACAACGGACATGGTAATAATTGTACTCATATTTTTTCTGTTTGAACTTTGATCTACTTAATGTCTTTGCCAATGTGCAATGTCATGTCCAAAACCTTGATTTCAATTACAATGCAGGTCTTTTCTTATTGATTTTATTGATACAGAAACGACCTCCATTATGCTTTTAAAACAACGGTAGTCCCTTTTATTAATTTAAGCGACACTTACCATCAGTTGTTTAAAACCAAAGTTTTGTTTCTGTTTTTAATTGTCATCACATGTGCATACCTACATGGTAACATTACTGACCGTTTGTGTTAAGAAATTAAAAGCAAAAACAGCACAATTTTTGAAGAAGCGCCGCCATTTTCAATATTGATATTTTTTTTATAGATACCTCGGAGAAACTGGCGAGCATCAGAACTAAATAAAGACGAACAATACACTGTCTCGAACCCGGAGCCTCTCGCTTCCTAGGCGTGAGAAATAACCAACTGTGCCACAAGAGACTGGTTAAATGTTGATACCAGTGAACGAGCACTATGTACTTCAGTCTTTATTTCAGAGTTTCAAGCGGCCGGGCCCGTAATTATCATAAAATATTTTTAAAAAAATATTTGATTTTTTTTTTTGTTTTTATTTTGTGCAAGATTGTGGTATAGTAATTGCATTAGTAAAACTATACCAACCAGCGATCGACAATGCTAAAGTATATAATACGTGTTTATCATAAAAATAAGCGAGTTTGTAATTAGAATTGTGGGATCCCAGATTGTACTTATAACGGCAGACGGAAATGCTAAGTTTTATGTCCCTCCATGATGAAATAGGCCATCACTCAAGAAAAATTACCTCTATATCTGAACCGAACGGAACAACCTATGGATCAGCGTAGGACACGTACAATAATGGCGCAATTTCACACGTTATTCCATATTTGAAAGACGTTTCCAGCACCATATGTAATTATTCAGCGGAGATCTTCGTATTAAGTTTCTAATTACAAAATCCTTCGTTACGGCACATATAGAGTTTTTTCGAGCTCTACCATACCAGGTATAGTTTACCTTGCCATACAACTGCAAAATCTTCAAAATATTTGAAAATTGGTGCTCTTCTTGCAAAAGCACGTGCCGTTATTGCTTTAAGAAAAGATTGTGGTCTAAAAGTTCATTCGATAAAATTCCGAGCTTCTCGTAAACATAACTGTTAATACTATAATCGTGGGTATAAAGGACGATTGCCTGGGGTCCATTGACCCTCCCTTGTCCCCCCAAGGTGCTTTACTACAACTTCCTCGCTTTGAATCAAATGAAGGTTCCGGATTGTCAAATAATTTTGGCCATACAAATGTAATCCATTCCCTTTGAATTCCAACATTAAAGTATATTTTGTATCCTACAAGGCCCTTTTTACTCATGCCCATATATAGGCCAAGAGCCATTAGTTTTTAAAAAACCTGGAAATAGCTGATAACAAACTGAATTTTTCAGGTAGGCCAGGAATATGAGTAGAATAATATACTAACAGTCCCCAAAAATCCCCCTGGAGCTCTCTCCAAAATCCAAGATGCGTCCAAACTGCCGACATTTTCTATTTTTATCATAACTTTCCAACCAGACAAGTTGGAAACACAAACCAAAGTGCGTATCTATGTTTTGAAGGACCGGGATCTAATAAAGTCATATTTTTAGACTTAAAAACTCATAAATATCCTAAACCTAAGATGGCGTCCAAAATGGCCGCCATTTTCTGCTGGTCTCATAACTGTTAAGTCGGCAATTTAAAGTACAAATTAAGTGTCTAAACTATGTTTTAAGGCACAGAATCTATAATCGACAGCATTATTTAATGGTCCAAAACTCATAGTAGCCACACCAAGATGGCTTAAAACTTGTTCATCTTATTATGGGTATCAAATGATACAAAACTAGAAGAGTTCGGTTACCATAGTTTTCACCGTCCATCTGGTGCCGCCTCTTCAACAACTGAGGTCCCTTTATGTTGCCACATCTCATCATCATTGTACATCTATAATATATTACGGTGCAGTGATGTTGCAAGTTTGAACTACAGCATTTACTGTACCTTGAGGTGTATTCAGGTGTATCCATAAGAAACCAAGATGTTTTCTTGTAACGCTACAATCATCGGTTTGAGCAAAAGTTTCTGGTGTGGAATGAGATGTCTGTTGTAATTTTGTTCACGTCGCATACCCTTTTATTTTGAGGCAGAGTGCTACACATGCATTCTTAAACCGTGAGATAAGTGTGGAACCTGTGACTGATTGCCCATTTGTATGCCATGTGTCGGTATTCATCATCAAGTGATTTAGAAATGCTGCCCCCCCATAAGTTTAGGAAAGTCAGCATGTATCTATGGTAATAAAGTCTCCTTAGGATCCTATATCACTCCCATAGTACATTTAACCATCTGCATTCTGATTTGTTCTAAATAGTTGAATATATATAGCTCGTCCTTTCGTTTAAGTACAAAATCTCAGTGGAAGGTCGTCTTTAACACTGAGAGTTTCATCGACCAGGTTGATAAGGTTTTGATTCCACCTGGAGACTTGTAGACCTCACAGTCAGCTATGATGTGGCTAATGGATTGTGGCTCTACACATCGCAATTTGAAGGAAGTGCTTTGTAATGGCCAATGCCAGTTTCTGTGTGTGTGAGCTTGACCCATGCTACCTATCAAGGTCGCAGTCCTTGGGCTTGCTTGATGGGCTGTCCACACACTGCTTGAGGTTCAAGGTAGAGGATGACATTGCTCAGACCACATGTCATGACCCAGGATGAATCGATAGGGATACTGCGAATGTAGTGTCATGGATTGGGTAGCAAAGTGAGGTGGGGGATTAGGCTAACAAGTTCATCACACTTCTTGGGTGAACTTGATCATCTGACAGTTCCTCCCAAAGTTTAGAGGACTTGCGACCAATTGTAAATATTCTACTGCGTTGCCAAAAGGCACTAATAAGTTTCATTGCATCATTCAAACGACACATCTTATGTATGTACCTGTACTCTATATTGGTGTAGTTTATCAGCAGTTCAGTAGGCCGACCACAGTTATGTATGTAAAGTGGTCGAAAGATGACCCCATCCAGTTCCTGCAAGCCTTCCCCCCCCCTGAGGAGATTGGCACGAGACTGCTCCTTGGCAGCGATGCCTTGGTGTGTTAATGGAAAGTAGGCTAACTTCCATTATGACAGCAGGTCCTTCGGTGTTGGGTCGTTTGACAGTTTATCTCCAGCTCAGTGATGTTAAGTTTTGTTTTTTTGCGATTGATTTGCAAGGTGAAAAATAACTGACGGCTTGGATTTTCCCTGCGTTTCAGTGTCAGGGGATAATTGGCTTACAGTGTTAGGTCTTTCTGCAAACACATTCTAGGCCTCAGAAAAATCGTAACATTCTCAAGTGCAGTATCATCTGATAGGAATACTGCGAACATTCTCTCTTTGGCATTTCTGAGATTAAATTTGAAGATGGATGCCAGGACAGACCCTTGTGGAACACCCATCCGAAGTTTGCGCTTTCTACTGCATTACCCATTTGATATCTCAGGCCAAAAGTCAGTCTTGGATGAGCCGCATTATGAAATTGAACAAGTTTTGACATCAGGGGAAGGCTTGAGTAGTTTGAGATAGAGACGCGATGCCAGACTCTATCATACGCAGCGTTAGATCTATGAAGACTGAAGACTTAGTATCCCAAGCTGTCACAGTATGTAGAAACTAAATGATTTCTATATTTTCTCCGATGGCAAGCTGAATTTCACTAATGTTGAAGCGTTAAAGGATTTGGTGAACAATAGTACATATCTGTAGTATATAATAGTATCGCCCGATACACCAACATGACACCCTGACCGATGACAATAACTGACAGCTCGTCTGAACTCTGCTCTATATGCTAGAGTTGTTGATACCATTACGTGGCTGTATTCTGCCGGCTTTACGGAACTCTGGCTACAAGGGTTAACGGTTTTGATACAACCCCTCAGCTATGTGGTGGTATCTGGTATTGTTAAAAAGCCTAAAGGCACTTTAAAAGATCTCAATGTGTCTTTGTCTATTCAACCTATAAGGTGTACTCATCAAGAGCCAAAGAGGGCTGCTCAATAAGAATGTGAGCAAAAGGATATAAAAAAGGAGAAGAGGGCACAGCCTGAAGACCTATTCCTTTATTTTCGGGCATATGTTGCCAATGTGAGACTTCAGGAGGTGACATTAGCTTAGATTGACATAACTTTGAGATGGTTGGGGCATGCCTATCTAAGCTGTGTGTTTCGTAACCACGTCAAGGGGAGAGACAACCCAGTGTGAATTAATTAAAAATTAAGCTAAATCAATAACCTTCTTCTTTGCCTAATACAAGCGCCCAGTCTCTTGAAAAGACTAACATGTCACTTCATTTTCTTTCCCCAATATCAGTGACCAATTGATACACATAGATACAGATAGGACTATTTTTGAAAACTGGGCTAGCAAAACCCCATTTAGGTCATCTTTTCTCACTTATTACGGTGTTAAAATTGACGGGGCATGTGTTCATATTGCAAAATCTCTAATATAAAAATGAAGCATCGCAAATGTTAGTGCACATTATAATATTGCATATTAGTTACTATCATTCATAATAAGTATATTTGTCACTGCAAATGTGCAATGGCTGCCAAATGTTGCAGCTGGGACAAACAGCCACCAGATAAATAGGCATTAGATTCCCTGTAGATTAAATCATATTTTTAGGCTCTTTATTTGTATTTCTGATAATGATTGGTTGTAAAGGTTTGGATAAAACTTAGATAACAAAGGTGGTCTTTTTGGTTAGCTATAGTTTTGGGCCTCTAGAAAATCTTTTATTAGATTCTTTGCCTAAACATATGTAAAGACACTAATTTGTTCTTTCTAATTGCGATATGAAGTTATGATACATTAGAAAATGGCGGCTATTTTTGGACGCCACTTGATTGGGTACTGTGTTTTTGAACTCTCATATTGACTTCATTGCATTCCTTTTGCCTTAACACATATGTCGGACACTTTATTTGTATTTCAACTTGTCTGGTTTGAAAGTACTATAAATTTGGAAAATGGCGGCCATTTTGACCGCCAGCTTGATTTTGGGGGGGTGGTGTAATTTTTGAACTCTCAAAATAATACTGCATTTATTCCTTGTGCCTTAAAACTAATGTTTTGGACACTTTAAATTTGTATTTCCACTTGTCTGGTTGCAAATACGACAATTGAAAATGGCAGCCATTTTGACCGCCATCGTGAAGTTGGGGCGAGAGCTCCATGGGGATTTTTGGGGACTTTAGTATGTTATTCTACTCATATTCTAGGACCTATCCTGAAAATCAGCTTGTTTGAGCTATTTTCAGTTTTTAGCGTATATGATCTATGCTCAAAATGATATGGAAAGATGGAATGAGGATGATTAAGAAAAGGGGGGGATGATTAAGGGTCGGCGAGGTCGTGTTGCTTTATGGGTGTTTAGTAGGTGTTGATGGTGTTAAATTAGACAAGGAGGTGAAGGTGGTGGTGGGGGAAGAGGGATGGGTGAAAAGTTGGGGTGAGGCGTTGCTGTGGCATTTTCCCTCTTTTCCCTTCTCTGTCTGGTTTTTGTCTTGGTAACAAGGTTCAAGCCAGTCAAACTTTCTTTATCGCCCCAGGCATCTTTAAAGGCATGTGGTGTCTTTTTGTCGACACTTCCGTCTGTTTATAAGCTTGTTAATAGTGTCGCGGTTGTTTTCCCTTTTGTTTTCTGGTCCTGCAATGGCGCCCCTTGTTGTTTCATTAAGGGCCTATCATAAATGCATTGAAAAAGAAACAACTACCAACCAACTTTAAAAGGCGTTCTGGTGGTTCAAACAAAGGACAAACAATACAAAATTCCTTGAACCAACAAATTTTAAAAAATGAATCATCTAATTTGTTTTTGAGCGATGAATACATACACGTTTATTTAACAAGTTTACAAACTTTTACTAATAATGACTTACTTTTAAATTTATGTTAAGCATGTTTTATAATGTTACATTTAATTTTGGTCGAATAATTTTAAGTTAATGCATTAAAGAAATCAATGCTCTCGCGCACAGTTTACAAACGAACAATGCCACTATAGCCCCCGCTGGGCGCGGTGTCCAGTGTACAGCCTAACCAATTGCTTTGAGTTTTGTTAATGCACAAGAAGCAAAAATCCAGACCAAATCAGTCATCAAGCAAATTTGCAAATTGCTATCACAATTGGATGGCTAAGGAATGGATAAAAACTCAAAAAAAAAATATAAGGGGACATTCATCATCCACAAGGCCTCGTCCCCGAATTCATATACCAAAAAGTTTGAGAAATTTTTATTGTATCATCTGAACCCGTTAGGCATATAGCAATGTATTGTTCATGCCTAATTTGAAGTGCAAATTCTATCCATCCCTGAAAATTGCAATGTTGGTATTTACTTTCGCCACAAAAAGGCCAGAAAACTACAGCACAAATGGCCCTAAGAGACACTGTTCCGTTGATACAATCATTTGGAGACAGTTTTAACTAGCGGCAAATGCAAGATTAGAAATCAACTGAATTTTTGAGAATAAGATTTCTCAAATATTCTCACGCATAATAACACAGAATTTTAATAACAAATGCTCCTTTAAATAAGCAACAGTTTGATAGTGGGTGGGCTGACCTGCTCTGCAGCAGAAATGACTAAGAGGCTGAACGCTATGCATGCCCAGAGAAAGCATATCTTTATAGGCTAGTTATGGCATATAACATTTCATGCAATAAAAATCGGTTGAATACCCAACCACGCCCCTAAAGAAAACGGTAGCATATCTGTTCTACTGCTGGCCTGGGAAGCGTCACGATAGATCAACCTGAGGCTGTGTACTTGGCAGGACACTGAATCATAACCCATGTGAACATTGCAAATTGCATTTGGTTGATTTTAAACATTTGCAATGGTTTCCACAATGTATTCCAGCATTGGTTTATGTTTCGCTACTACTGCAGGTAAGTGTTTACGTACATCGGGCCAAAACCGACGCAATGTTGTCTTTAAATACTGTATAAGGTGCAATCCCTGGTTCAATGCAATTAAATTACACCAAACATACTTGTCGCAATGTAATTCAAAAGCATCTAACGCACAAATTTGGTGTCATGTCATAGGGCTTAGTTATATGTTACCTCTGTTGCAGGGCGTGCCCAGAAGCCCCCAAATCCGAGAACTGGTAGTACCGCCAGGGGCCGAGGTGGGCCTCAATTCACCCCGGAACGTCAATATGTAGATTATCAGCGGGGTTGAGAGGATCGAATCCGAATATTGCCTTAGATCAATTCCTAATTGTTATTTGTCTTAATAATCAACTCAATCACCAATGAAAGTACATAAACTTGAACCACTGATTGATAATCTGATAGGGATAGATGTTTGAGCGTCACGAAGACATTTTACAAAAAAGAATTGGCACCCGCCTACCGCCTATTTATTTTTCAGTTCGGTGACACCGGTGTGCAGTATCATAGTCCGGCAGATTATCAAGTCCGGGCTCCATAGACGACACGGAATACAGCTTGCAACTAATGCTGCGTGAAATCAACTGAAGCGATTGCCCTATTGTTCACCATTGTTTCCCGGACTCGTGAGACCGGGCGGACCAGATCTCCCGCCACCCGGTGTGAAAGTATCAGAGTCCCGAAGGTATACATGATCATTTTCAAGCGTGAAACTCATGTTGCGTGAAGAGTCCAACTGAATCGATTGCCCCTAATTTTTGTTACCATTGTTTCCGGACTGTGAGCGGAGGACTTTAAATAAACATTCTCTGCCACACCGTTTTTATTACAATATCTTTAAGGTCCCGGAAATGAGATGATAAACCTACTCTAAATCTTTACGGTACATTCAATTCCAATAAACAACAGGGCCAGAAAAAAAATACACTACCAGTGACATCATAGTGAAACTATTGATTTTTTCAGTCAGTGTCATGAATAGATTTCACACCAGTCACCTGAATTTTTCTATTACCTCTCTGAAAAATCATATTTCACTAATGATGTCATCACATCACAAACCCAAATCTGAATGCGTTTTTGTTCCCTCCTTGTAGATTGACAACGAACCACATCATCAATTCTATTTGCATTTCCTGGTACCTTTAAATATGTTAGGCCTATTGAACCGGGATATGAACTTAACATATGTATTTAATTATAACTTAATCCCTCGAACACCGTCTTCGGAGAATATCTATTGAGTACGATAGAAAATCTAAGCATGCTTCACAATAACCGAGTCTCTGAAACGCCCTCGGTATATTGGTGTTCTACACCCACTACAAATTCCGGGAAAACTTTATTTTCAGAAATCTCCTTGACTCTGCATGCCGGTAATTGACTAATAACGTTGACATAGTCTGACCCTCAGCAATCTCACAACATGTCCCTTACTCCCAGTGACTAGACTGTGAATCATTGACAACGCACTGCACTGGGTAAGCGATCCCGTATACTTCCCTACCGTACTTACAGCCACGACAGTCCTTTTATTTTTTTTCAAAATTCCAAAAAATGCCCTTTTTGTCTCTAAATTGCCTATGTTAGGTCTATCAACAACTTTATTATACTATTCTTTATGAAAACAGACAATAAAGAGCATTTTAAATCGGTCTTGAAGATCCATTTACGACGACTTTTTTGTACTACTACGGATCCCGACTTTATGAGTAAACAAGGCATACATTTCTTGCATATAACTTGCGTGTTAAACATAGCACTTACAGGGGTGTTTTCTACTACAATTTTCATACAATGCACAAAATACTTTGATGACAAATATGGGGGAACAATTTGTTTATATTTTTTTTAAAGAAATCGCTACATGTGGCTTTCAGCAAGAATTATGTTTTGAATGACGCAAAAAGCGTTCATCTATCTCCACACACTGGCCATAGTATTGCAACTTAAAGAAAACAAATTCATATTAACCAATTGATTTCAAACTATACCATGGATTCATGACCACTCAAACGTATTAAAATTCCCAAGTTGTGTTTTCAAACAGAATGTTATTCCCCAAAATCCAGAGATTGAAAAACGTTTGATTTGATTGTAATGTTCCCTAACTATGGCGGATACAAAGGAACATCAAACCTAACTTTCGATTGCACTCCAGAAAGGAATTAACAAAAGAAACACCAAGGATATGGCTTCAAAATAGCCGTTTAATGAATTTTACGGGTTCATAGGGTTTACTTAAAATTTTTTATGGCGAAATCCTGGTGGGTTTTGGTGTGGACCGAACGGATAAATCAATGTAAGATTGTGGTCTTTGAAATATTGGATACATCCGAGCACCTGAAGCATTCGAAATTTATACTCCGTGGTTTACGTAATCATGTGGTAAATTTACGCGTCCACATTACATGACAAACAGCGCAATATCAACGGTGCCATTTAAAGTTTTTTTTTCAGGGTAATCACGTGGCCTCTTTCTTGGCATTAAATTTCCCGAGTCCAACGGTGGTAATAGTGCTCCAATCTTTTATTGACATTATCGCATTTCCGGTCCCCTCAAACCACAAAACCAATTTTTGCCTCAACATTTAGAGTAGACCCTGACAAACTCGCAAAGTTCATTAGGCTGACTATTCGGCGGTCTTTTTGGACGTTCCCTCCTCTGCCTGTATTCCTTCTTGAGTACAATCGACAAATTATCATTATCCAGCTTCTTTAACCCGCCATATATAGGATTAAGAAAATCAAATTACACGTTTGGTCGCACCACTTGATTCTGGAAAACATCCTCTGTTTAAAAAACCCCACTTTGACAATACTGTAATGTTTAGTCAGAACTCCTGATCCAATTTTAAATCATTTGTGAATATAAATTGCTTTTTTCTTGCATGTTTGCAATACTTTATGGCCAGTGGGTGTATCATTTAACCTCTTAAAGTGTTTATAATCAATATGAAGGTTTCATGATCGTATAAGCACTACACCCTTTTTAACCATGTTTTAGTGTCATCATGTGTGTGCAACGCCTCCTTCCTTTGCGTTTAAAATATAAACAATGAACGTGTTTGAAGTGTTAAAAAGTTGTTATCCGTTGACTTTTACAGTTCGTATCTTCAAAAGGATATCTTGTACGGGAAAGGTCACTTAAAAAAGGAAATTGTCCTAGATTCTTAATATTTTGAAATTTGGTATGGATGGAAAGCTTAAGTAACGTAGATTCATCTAAATCAAAATACGTTGAAAATTGGTTCCACATTTAAAATGCCTCTATTTTTGTTAATTTTACATCACATTGTATTATTTTTTCGGGATCTGGATGTAGTACATAATTTGATCGAATGTACGATTCCACTGAGCTTGACAAAATCTGACAATATTTCCTTTAATAAAATTTTATGGAAGTGACAAATGGAAACTGGAAATTCAAATTTCCGCAACCAAACACAATGGTGAAAATGTATGTTGCCTTATGTAGGTCATGTTTTAACAATTTCTATATTATTCTATTAAGTGTCCCTCTGACCAGATATCTTGTAATTTCAATTGGCAGTTTGTAGAGAGTACTAAATGGGCTATTAATACATTGGGAACCACGATTTGAAATTTAAAAGGCGATTTCAAGATATTTTGATCCGCCTAAACCTAACGTTGAGGCATATTTACTTCTTAAAAAGCTTTAAAAGTCAACGTACCTAGAAACTTGATAAGAGAAAAAATGAGGGCATATGCCGTATTAAATATGTTATTATTGCTGGATAAAAGTGAATAAGAAATCTAAACAGACTTTGATTGAAGATCATGACACATCTGCTAGACTAAAGGACCACCGAATTCTAAGATTTGTGTATCAGGGAAAGAGTGTGTCTGTATAGATCCACTTGACCGCGTACATTTCATTTGTATGGTATTTTGGATTGAAATTTAAACACCCTCTGCTACCGGCATTTATTCCATTCTCGACTTTCTTGAACACAGTTCAAGATGTAATTGGATTGTGATATGGTAAACATGCATCCAAAAGTATAGAATTGCAGTAACCGGGTGCAGTACTCCGCATTCCAAATTAAATGTTGCTGTTTTTGTCGTGGTGAGGGGATAACCTTTTTATGTTTAACCTTTTTCGTTCAAAATGACAATTATTTTTTGTTGTGGTTTTGTGTGATGTTTGTAATTTATAACCATATAGATCCGTTACAATATAAACCAAAGAAGCCCCATACACGGAGACTGAAGGTTCTCCAGTGAGTGTGGGGTTCCAAATGCCCCCCCGAACGCCAATACTTAGATGTTGCGCCAGTGTATGGTTTTGGAATCCCAATATTGCCTTAGATCAATTCCTAATTGTTATTTGGCTTATCTGAACCGTATTTTAAAGCCACAATCAGTCATTTTTTCCAAATTTAAAAAGTTCATTTTGTTTCTGACTTGAGTTAGGTCATATCAACACCTTATATTAGGCCTACTAGTCTTTGTGAAAACAGACACTTTGGCATTCTAAAGTGGTATTAAAGATGTCGATTACGACTGTTTCTGAACCTTAAAAAAGTCGGATCCCGACTTTTATTAGTAAACAAAACATGAAATCATAATTTCTTGCCAAATACGGTATGTTAAGCTTAGCCATATATATATATAGGGATATATATATATATATATATATATATATATATATATATATATATAGCAACATAGCTACATAGCACCGATATAGCAACATAGCTATATAGCTATACACCTCAAAAGATGTTTCTTAGCCGTGTGGGACTCGTGGTGTAGATGGTTATCACGCTTGCCATGTACGCAAGTGACCCGGTTTCAATTCCCGGCGAGTGCTCTTTTGAGGCTTTCTTCTACTCTGATCTTTCTTTCTTTCCAATTAACTTGTTCTTCTTTATAGGCCTTATGGTCATTTAAAAATACTTATTAATGCGGTTATGTGCGTACCCTTTAGCACCTACTCGACTTTATATATGTGTGTGTGTGTGTACGTGTGTACTATTTTTTTTTCAAATTAAACTAAATATAATACAAAAAGGAGGAAAAGAGTTTTTAAACTATTTTTTAAAAATGATAGGGAAAATAAGATTTTGCCTTTTTAATGACGTTACTTACGACGTTATTTAACACATTTTATAGGTAAAACGATTTTCATAGTTCGTATTCTTACATTGAAAACAAGTAAGTTACAAAAGAACGTATTATTACGGAAAATATAATAACGGTCAGCATAGGCGTAAATCCCGGGGGGATGGGGGGATATATCCCCCCCCCAATATTTTGATGAGGGGGGATGGTCAATACGATCATCCCCCCCAATGTTGATGCCCGTTCATGTGTTTTTAACCAAAATAACCTCATATTTTACCATAATAGTTTTAAAAGTGGTAAATTTTCGCGCGCTTCGCGCGCATTTTGTTCTAGTTACAATTACATTTAACGAATTTAGCTTCTAAATGGCAATTTTTTTTGCGCGCTTCGCGCGCATATGTACTAGTAATGGATCTTTTCAGCAAACCCTGTTTCATTCATCAGCCCCATCCCCCCAATGTCAAAAAGAAATTTACGCCACTGACGGTCAGCGTAAAAATATTACCTTTCTTCAAATGTGAGTAATTATTTAGCCACTGTTTATTTACATTTTTCTGCTTCCAATTGTAATTAAATATTTAGGTAAGGTAATAAAGCGTAAGGTTATTGAATAATTGAGGTTTACGTAATTTAAAAGTACGTCTGGTAAAATTTAAGAACATTTTTAACAATGTCGTGTTAGGTCATATCAACACCTAATACTGTTCTTTGTGAAAAACAGACCAACTGATAACGCATTTTGTCTTTGAGGATTCCATTGTACGAGTGTTTTCTTGACTTTATTCGTACGAAACATGCTAACAAATCGTAATTTCTTGACAATACGGACGTGTTTAAGCTTAACCACTAAACAGGGCGCCTTTATTACAATTTCCAATACAACATAGCAAAATGGACTTGGGACAATAGGGGAGTACTTTGTTTATATTTTTTAAGAAATCTGCTGATAGTGGTTTTAAAGCAAGATGCGAGTATAGTTATGTTTTGAATGAAGCAAAAAGCGCGAGGCGTTAATCTAGAATTAAACTCTTTAAAAAAGTGTTAATAATCTATGAATGTGTTACTAATATGTATAACACTAACACCCGTTTTAACATTTTAGGTGTCATCATGTGTGGTGCAACGCCTCTATACCTTGGCGTGTAACTAGAAAAAATGAACTTGTTTGAAGTGTTAAAAAAGTGGTATCCGTTGACTTTTACTTTTTACTGGGCTTAATTCCCAAAAGGTTACCTTGTCCGGGAGGGTTTTAATTGACGAAAGTCAAACGGAAATCAAAGTTCCGAACAAAACAAAATGGTGAAAATATAGTTGCCTTATTGTAGGTCATATTTGTGACATTTTGGAATATATTCTTTAGAGTTCCCATCATTCAGATATCTTGTAATTTCAATAGGCATGTTTTGTAAGAGAGTACTAGAATGGCTAATAACGATGGGGCACCCCTATTGAAATATTAAAGGGCGCTTTTAAGACATGTAGATTATCTAAAGCTAACGTTGAGGCGGTTTACTTTCAATGAAAACAATCCAGCGACACCCATAGGGTGTTTTGAATAATCCCACAAGCATGCAATGTACCTATACATGTACTGTAAATAAACACGCTTCAGTACTTATGGATTAAGTGTTCAAGAATTTAAGAACCACACGACATTGCATGATCAGTAAAACATCGATGGTTTGTAAATGGGTTGTTTTTTAGTGTACTAATAAATGCATAATAATGTTTACGTTTCTTTCACCGTGTAACATTTGGTTTTTAAGGGAAACCCGCTTCTGGTCTAATTTGTGCCTTTTGGTCTATCCTTAATATCTGTCTTTCGATGTTGTAGATTGTAACTTTTTATGATATGGAACTAAAATGATGATGATATGATTCATGATATTATGAACAACTTCTCATAGCTTTCGTGTATGTTTATCTCTTGACGATTAGTTTTTTCTGATGTTTTGTGCGATGTTCCTTTGGCAAAGATCTTGATGGAATAAGCAAGCGACCGGCTGACGTACGGACTTGTGACGAAACACCACCTGTGGAGTATACAGTGAATTACTTATTCTGAAATGACTAAATAAAAACACTCAATATCCTCAAAAAATGAAAAAGCGCTAAGATGCAAATGATTATGTATGTGTGCGATCTGCTGAGACAATTGATTTGGGTCTTGTTGCGAAAAACTCATTTCGTGTTCGTTCGTGGCAATTCGCAAAATCACAGCACAGTGGAAGATCCGTCTTTAAACAGACTGATAGTTTCATCATCCGGTTGATCAGGCCGGGCAATTCCTCTTGGGACTTGTAAACGCCCAGTCATCTATGATGTGGCTAATGGTTTGTGGCTCTCCCACAATCGCAGTTTTGTGATGTTCACTCCTATCTTGTGAAGGAAGTTCTTTGTACGACCAACGCCAGTTCTGAGTCTGTTGAGGTGACCCATGCTTTCCTATATCTATCGCGGTCACAGCATTTGGGCTTGCTAGATGGCTTTCACAACGCTTTTTCGGTCAAAGTCGAGGATGACAATTGCTCATACCATCTGTCATTGATCCAGATGATCGATAAGGATGCTGTGACTGCCGTGTGCAGTGTCATGGATTGGTAGCAAAGTGACTCCGTGGAACTCTCTGACCCTCAAAGGGTGTTGGTGGTGGGTTTAGACTACCAAGGTTCATTCACATTCCTTGGCGAGCTTGATCGTCCGAAGGTTCCTCCTAATGTTTGCAGGAAGCTATGCCATACGAATTGGAAGGTCTTCTAACAGAGGCGTTGAAAATGACAGAATCGAAAAACTGAGTATTTCGAAGCTTTTGTGCACCTGGTGTTGTCTTTTAATAAAATTCGGCCTATGTTTTTATTCAAATATAAGCAAATCAAAATCGCCTTTTTTCTCTCTCTTTTGAAGACATTTCTGTAGCCGAAATGCTAAACATGTTAAGGTAAGAATCTAATGAGTGTCTAATAAATAATGAAATTACTAATTATGACCCAATATTTGAGTGCTTCAAAGGGAAAATGTATCTGGGGTGGGGCGTTTCATATTGAGAGGGTCATAAATCTAAGAAATACACAAAGAAAACATCAGAAATGTCTGTTACACATGCAACGAGGTGGAGATTGGGCTTACTTTTGGGGTCACCCCCTCCCCGAAGTTTGGATTTAGTAAGGTTGATCAGGGTTAGGGATAGCGGCACTATGAAGCCATTCCTGCGTTTTGGGTACTGGACACCATAGTTTGCCACTTGCCACTTCCATCTTCTCCAATGCATTCACTTCCCAGGTCAAAATTCCGTTGATCCCAGTACACTTGGCTTTTCATCTGAACCAGTTGAAATCCATTGATCCCGTTTATATATGCCATTTGAATCCATTAAAAAGTTGATTCCGTACGGAAATGGAACATTTTCAACTAGGTTTTTGTGTTGACTAGTTGACACACAGTTGAGACCAGTTCAAACATTTAAACAGTTGAAACCAGTTTAGTTCCGTCATGGAAATGGAACAACTTTTGACTGGGATCAACTGGGATTTTTTGACCTGGGTTCTCAAGTTTAAAACCTTATTTGTAAAGTTTCATCTGTTTGAATATTTCTTCTCCCTCTCTCTTCCATAGTATCTTACCAGAAACAGTGACGGAAACAGGTGATCGTTTGAACCGCGCTTCGTAGTTTGGATGTTGGCGGAAACAACCTAGGCGTACCTCATATACCTCATACCGAGGCAGATGCACATCACGTCAGATTAATAGGATACTTCTTTTATTACAGAATTTTGGGTGATTTCCAAGTTGAAAACTACCCGTTTTTTAAACACCGTTTTTTTTACAAGCATGTGCAATCTTTCAATTATTTAAACTTTTTGTTCTTTCAACATATTCCTGAAGTGGGATGTACGGGCTCATAATAGGTGAGAAAATGCTCATAGATGGGCCCGTTCTGACACATTAATGGAGAAATGTTCCGACATCAAATATTAGAGTATAATCTAAGGTCCATTCTGAGGACTAAGAACCCAACGGGCCGTTGCATTAACCCTAACTGAGTTGAATTGGAGATGACTTTAAGGACAGTGTCAACCTTGATTTTTCGAGTATCTATTTGGTTGTACTTTGCAAATATTTTGATTATTGTATGTAAAAGTAATTACATTTCCTAGAAAGAAAATTTGAACGAGAAACCCGATGATGGCATCAGAGTTAATGTAAAACTTGTCGTATTTTTGAGAAAATACTAAAAAACATGATTTTGCCCCAAAATTTTTCAGACGCATACAAAAACAATTTGAATTTTCATGATTCTTATGTTATCTTTTTAAGAGACAAGACAAATTTGTCTAGGGCGGGTTTTTCATTTGTAAAATAGAGCTTACTTTTCGCAAAATATGAACAATGTCAAAAAAGTGTGATTTTTACCTTTCTTTTCCCAAAATGTTGAGTATATAATTGGAGAATATCTTTAGTTTAGAACCGAAAAATGAAAATTGAGAAAACGTCCCTAGAGAAGACCGAATGCTATCGCAGGAAGTTAAACCTACCTTTACTTGCGGTATTTTTTTGGAGTTATGCTTGTCTGAAAATTTGCCAAATTGTTGCGAAAATTGAAATTGAAAATCTGTGTTTTAGTAAAAAGTGACTTTTTCCACGCCATTTCAACTTTCCCTCTTTCTCAAATAACTTTATTCAACTCCTTTTAAACTTCAAAATTGAGTATGTTGTTCAAGTGATGAAAAATACATCTTTATGTACTATTGAATCAAACCTCTTTTCTAACTCCAAATCAAAGAAATTGAAATTTCAATGCTGTCTAATTAGCGCTTTGTTTACATTTCAGAATATTATTTTTCGTTTTTCCAGATGCGTTCGCGCAAGAGTAACATTAAAACACGCGCACGCTTCATTACGCTAGCAACAATCCACCGCGTGACGCGATGCTGCTGCGCTTGAGCTGACGGCGTGGTAATGTGGCCTTATTTCCGCCGTTAAGACCATATGGTTTTGTGACTTAATGGTCAAATAGCTGTTTTAAAAAAATCGCAAAAAAATCAACTCAGATTGTCCTGCATGGATAACCTTTGTTTGTAACGATAGACCTCTTTGATGTTTAAAAAAATGGTGCAAAATCATAAATTCCGTGTAAAAACAAAAGCACTAGGGTTCACACTGCCCTTAACTGAGTGAGTTAAAGAAAAAGAAAGTACAGCTCACTTGGCTGAATTGAGTTGGTGTGACTAGTTGATACCTTGACTATACTCAGTCGAGTCAATCACACCCCCAACTCCACCCAGTACGTGAATACAACTCCATCGATTCATTATTTTATGAGTGATGACCGTGGTCTTAAAGTCTGACTCATTTTAAGAATACCACTATTAACCTTTCATAGCGAGAATGCATACTTTTGGTAACCTTTTTATGAGATAGAGCCTTTGCATACTAGGAGTGCGCCGTCCAAACTGAAACAACCTGTCAGTCGTATACTAGTATTATGAAAGGACTTCAAAAACGCTGTTGAAATAATGTATACGTACTGTGGGTCTTGTGTTATTATTT
>JAMKCH010031610.1:0-17186 GCA_023653785.1 Ophioderma brevispina | reverse complement strand
TAATAACGCGCATTTGTTCTTGCGAGAAAATGTGTGCAATGCAAGTGCACGCGTGCTGAGATTTTGATGCGTCAGAGTGAGTGCGATTGGAAAAAGGCATCAAAATGCAGCACAATTGCATTTTGGTCCCTTTTTGAGCAAAAGTAATGCACAGTACCTAACCTAAGGTTCATACGCGACAGAACATTAAAGAATTTGCCATAATTATCATAAACAGTAGTTTGTTATTTATCAATGAAAAATGTCATTTTATCATGGAAATTAAAAACAAATTACCCACCGAGAAAATAAAGCGGTCCTTAACGGCATGCGACGCAAAACACGCTTTCGCGCCTCTTACCGCCGTACTTGAAGTTGCAACTGGACATTTACCCTCAATCCACTCGCACGACATTTGCATATTTTGTTACCAGCTTTCCGATTTGCTGCTGAAAATGTGTAAATAACGCAGAGTGTTACGAATAAAATGTCATCCCGCGATTATATTTGTGCTCCACTGCCCCACCAATTAAATGTCCGTTACCACAAAACCGTACCACGGTATTGAATATAAGTATATTGCGATTGTTTGTGCTGTATTGTATTGTAAGGATGGTCTATATAAGAGAATAGTCGTCAGTATCTTCGTCACACTGCAGGTTGGGTGCGTTTTCAATGGCGGTTTATTTACATCTACTGATGTTAATCGTTAGAGATGAACTGGCTAAATTGACATTGGGGACGGGATCACAAACTGTCATTTTTAAGAATATTTCATCTCCAACGATTCACATGACTACCTTTACAAAAATCTCCATTGGAAGAAATGCAATTGTGGGAAGCTACTGAATCTTCTCTTGTCTATTTATTGCATTATACTGTATTTTGGCCTTGAATAGTTTAATAACCCAGGTTGTTTAACAGGCGACTAACTGACATGACTGGTTTTTTTGTTTCCACAATATTCCTACTGATGGCCGGTAACAGAGATAAAGCTTGGAGTTTCCTTCAGGTAGGACTTCTCAAGTCTCTTGGCATCTGGTTACTTGTGGATGCCCAGGTTACATGCTTCAATGTATAGCGGGAATACCATCACTATGAGCTCGTAAATACAATTGCTTGTTATCCCGCCCTGAGGGGTGCAGGGAAAAATTCTTCTACCCACACACCAAAGCTGTGCCCCCTTTCCCCGCTCTTTACTCTCAAAATGAGATCACAAAAATTAATAAATGAATGATTTTCACAGCATACAATGGGGTCCTTTTGCAAAATGTGTTTGTCATGATTCCCCCCAGATTGTACTGTTCCTCTCGCCCATAAAATGTCTGCCCTATGCCATTGTGTCGGGGACACTCCCATTTTTGAGTTGACACATATATGTAAGGGCTGTTAAGACCACCATTTTCTGCATCCAAAGACCCCTTTTTTGTTTTGAAAATGGACTGCGGGGGGGACTTGTCATTAAAAAAAATTGTTTGAATTTTTGAAAAATTTCATTCATCCAACTATTCTACCTTTAGAAAATTTTGGCAAAATGTCTCCAAAAACCTTTATTTTAAAGAAACATTTTACTAAATGTTCACCCAATAACCTAATTATAGGCATTTGGCAGTCTCATCCGGATCCCCTTTTTAACAACATGGGGCCTCGTTGCCAATAAAGGTCGGAAATCAAATATGCATGTATGCATAGTAGTCGGACTCTGTGACCGACATCAGCCACACACCGGTTACCACAAGCTGATAGATCAGGCCCATATGCCAGGGGGCGATCACACCATCCCATTCGCACACAAAGAGCACAAATCTCGTTTTTGCTGTTTTTTTTTAATAAAATGTTTAACAGCTAGAGAAAATTGAAAGAAAAGAGGACCATTTTTTAGTGGATTAGTCCACTTTTTAATCCAGCCCCCACCTAAATAAATCCTTCATTCGACTCTGTTGGATTGATTGAAGATTGTTTGGTTGGTGTAAATGGCTGTGGGTATAAAGGAATCTTTCCATTAATGTTGATATTGAAAATGATGAGCACAGGGTATACAGACTGTCCCAAAAACTATACACTCCATAGTTTACATTATATTGATTGCCAAAACTTAAGTTCATCTTAACTGAATGTTAACTGGTTCTGTTGTAGGAATGTTCCAGCTTTCATGAGAATTTTAGTTGTGTAAGTTGGGGGGTCTGGTTTTTCGGGAGTTTTATGCCCGATTATCTGAGAACACTTGAAAAAAGCCTGTTGGTTCCAGTTTCGGCTATCCCGATAGGTTTAAAGTACTGCTTTCCTTGTGATATAAGATAAATTAAAACTTTAAATGTCACAAATGCCTAAAAAAACATGTAGCATTGGTAATTTAAATTCCAAACAGGCTTGTTGTCTCAGCCTTATCCAGGTTTCAGCAGAAGTTAAAACCATAAAACAAACACTGGGGCTCGTTGAAAGTAAACTTAGGTCTTTGAACACACCGCAGCCTTTCCATTATTTTCTTGTTCACACTGGTACCTTCATTATGTTTCTACTGACGCTTGGAGGCAGTGGGGAAATAGGGAGGAGGGTATTGTCCCTCCACTTAGAGCATAGTCCTGCAATGTCCCCAACAAGACTTGTGGCTGTTCCATTAGTTTCAGCATTCACGTCCCCCCAAATGAATTCATAATGTATGTCCCCTGAGAGTGAGTCCCCGATTCCTCACTACATAATTTCTGGGTGCTTCACTCAGTGGCGTACCGAGAGGCAGTAGTGATGCCAGAGGGGGCACATTTCCAGTTGTCCCGCCAGAGGGGGCAAAATTCGTAAGTCGTCCGGTGAATTTGACGAAATTCGCCGTAGCGTCTGAAAATCGCAATTTGCTTTATTTTTGCCCAAATTTAGGCTGACATTGGTCCACATTTCCCTTTAAAAGAGGGGTGGGTGGGAAGCAATGCATATTTTGGGTCCAGGGGGGGATGTCCCCGCGTGGTGTTTCGAGCCAAGGGGGCAACTTGCCCGCCCGGTCGGCCTGTCGGGGGGGTACGCCACTGCTTTCTTTCACTATTTGCAAAATAATATAGTTGATATTTAATGCCTAATAATACAGTTCACTCTGTATCTGTCAATATTCTGTTTGTTTAAAAAAAAACTGTTTAAATTCCCAAAATGATGCTACATGCCTTAAACCTTTAGTTTCTGAGCCTTAAGTGAAACTGCCCCAATGGTATTTTATCCTTTGTGTTTCAATTGACAATATCTCCCGGTTTATGGTCCCATCCAAATTTATGGAATAAAATGAGATTTAGCCTAGGAAATGGTCTACCAAATAAAATAACAATATCTCACAGACATCAACGTTATATTTTTTTATAATTTTTTTTAGTTTGAATTGTATAGTTGATTTTGGGACAGTCTGTATGATTACCACTAATAGCTAAAAATTAATTTTGCCTATTGACAGTTTCAGGCTTGTTACATAACCTCTGTTAATATCATCACTTTGAAGGACCTTCACTCTTCCTTAGTAACCGATGGTAACAGACAGTAACATACTGTTATTAAAACCAACCTTGTTTTGACAGGTCCTCTTCCATATATTAGCAGTGAGTGCCCATCATCTGTGTTTGCCACTACAGGTTATAATGTAGAACTGATACTACAGACAGAAGTACCCCATGTATATTCTGCCTTTCGCATGTCTGGTTACACGCCCTCACAGGTAAGATGGTAATCTTGCTTAGGTTTCAGCCAATGACCATTCTGCTGTGAATGCACGGCTGATGTGAGTTTTCGGCCCGAAGATATGGTCCTGGACCAGATATTTTCAACTCGTCCCATAGCGGCGCTATTCATGATTATGTGTGCATTTTATTCTGTTAAGTATTACAAAAGAGCGGTGTTCTGCCTGCTCGGATTGTGTGGTGAGCGTCTGCGGGCACTCGTCTTGTAATCTGAAAATCACGGGTTCGATCCCCACTCCAGGCGTAAAATTTTACTTCATTTTTATTTTATCTTGGAGTTAAAGATTGCAATGAAAACATCAGAGTTGGCGAAAAATAGTAGAAAAGTAGAAAATAGTGAAGAGCTGCCTTATGAGATAATTTAACTGCTTATGGTCCTGGGCCATAATATCAGGCCAGAAACTCACACGTGTGAACGCACACTTAAGCTGGTCTCATCTTGGAGCACAGTATCAATGCCTTGCCAATACAACATATGAATTACCTGTCACTCTGAGCATCAACACTCTTGAGTTCATCATAGTTCAACTTGCAATGGAGTGTTGCTTGACACTCGAGTGAAGCGCCAAATTAACAAATGATTGGTTGACACCGAGCGCCGGAAGTCCTACCCAAAGCATTGATGTTAGGCAAAAAATACATGAGTATAAAATAAGCTGTAATGAGATGGTATTTCTGTGAGGGACGCAAGGGTTTCAGGCTTAAGCCTGATTTCAGGCATTCTGCTTTGTTCTTTGTGTGGGGAAGTGAAAATGTTCAAACAGTGTTGAAGCAGTTTCAGGCATTCTGTCAGAGTTTGCTTTCATGCTTATTGTAAAATGTCTTTTGACTTTTCCAAGTGGGTTTCTGAGACTTTAAAGACACTATCAGTGATTCGATCAAAAGAGTCAAAATATTTTATATTTGGAAGAGTAGCCTACAAGTGAAAGGTAAGTCTGTACACTTCACATAAGTTATCTTTTCCAAGTGAAAATTGACAGAAAAGGGAGAAAACAGCAGTGTTCAAAGATATGAATCGCCATTCAGTTACATGTTGCAGTAAGTGTCCGTACGGACAGAGATGACTCAAATATCCGATTTTGCCCTTAATTGCGTTTGGCCTTGTTACTTGTAAGATATGTCTATACTTTTTACAAACATGCAAAACCTGATTTTTGATGATTTTTTAGATTTTCTGGTTCAGCAAATCACTGATAGTGCCTTTAAACTGCATAAATTCGGTGACTGTCTTATACCTTGATGCCTTGAAACACTGATATATATTCAGACAATTCTCTATCCTTTCAATCATTATTTTCCCAAATTGCACATCGTATTTTTTAGATCTGTCAACACTGGCTCCGTCAGGTGTTTCTGTAACTACCTTGACTGGCAGGAGCTCTGCCATTACATCACCTGTGTGGCGTTGTCATGGGAATAGATTACCAGTCTACCTGTGTGTGGCTATACTGAATATCTCCACCAAGATACTACTGAATATCACAACCCATAAATACAGGTTTCTGAAGGTAGAGCATTCAGATGTTTTTTTTAATGTAAATGGAAGAGACGGCCAGGTGTTATCCTAAAGGTGCAAGAGAGTTTCACCTATCAGTGTCCCCCTAAAAAAAGCGAAAGTGCTGAGTTTTGCCCTGATGTAAAGCTTTCATTCAATTAAAAATAATCCAACTGGAAGGATTAACTGAAGCATTTTGTTTTGGTAATAGAAATGTGGAAATTTCTTATTTCAATATAGGAGCATATGAATTCACCATGTTATATTGACATATAAGCATTCAGAATCACTTTTTTTTCTCTCTTTTAAGGCATTTCTGTATCCAATACAAGATAAATCTATTGAGTGTCTAGTCTTATGACGCATTATATTCTGACACATATTTAGTTATGTGCCTCAAAAACTCTCGTTGCACCTTTTAAGGCCAGGGAAATGTTTTATTTTAATGTTTGTAAAACACATCCTCAAATATGGTGACACAGTCACCCTCTGCAAACACACAACCGAAAACACAACTTGCAAGAGCTACATTTGGGAGTTTTGCTGAAAAATCTCTAAAAGACACTTTGTTTAGAACATTTTTAAAGAACAATACATTTTACATCTATATAAGGAGGAATTTCAAACCTATATAGTTTTCTCTTAAAAAGACCTTTTTTAGACATTTTTAAAGGTTTTTTTTCAGTTTTGTCATGTTGTTCTAGTTTTAATCACTTTTCTTAGCCAAGAGGATTGCGCCCAGGCATAACATTTCTAAACTAGAAAATCAATCCTCTTTTCTAACTCTTTTTAAACATACTAAACCTCAATCACTCAGATTGTCGTTTATTCCGTTAATAGACAATTTGTAATAGTCACTCAGTAAAAATACTCCCACAGATCGGACGAAAAATACTCCCACAAATGAGAAAAATACTCCCCAAACAATGTAAAAATAACCACTCACTAGAAGTCTCTTTATACTAAAATCCTTCATAATGTATCTGCTTGCAATTCACAACACACACACATACACACACACACATCACACACACATGCACATACCCACAGTTCTGTGGTGTATCCCACTAGGTATGCATTTCCTTCTGGTGTCCAACAGCTGGCCTGATTTTAAATCAAAATTTGTAATTGATCATTTGCCGATGTGCTTCCATGTGAGGAGAAACATAATGAAATTGAAACCTGGATCAGGTCACCCACCTTTAAGAGTGTCAGGGACGTAACCAGACCTAGCCTCCAACAGGGGGTCACGACTCAAGAGTTTTCCCAATTTTTTCGGCTCGCTGTGCTCGCCGGGTAGACCCTATTTGTTTTTTTTTTTCCAGTCCGTTTTTCAAATTCTGAAGAGGTGGGGTGGGGGGGGGGTAACGGGGCAACTCCTTCCACCCTTCCATCCACCTTCTACCCTCCTACCTTTTTCTTCTTTTCTCTCTCTTTCACTCTTTTTATTTCTCTTTTTCTCTTCTCATTTTTTCCTTCCAATTGTTTTGCTCCCCTTCCCAATTTTTTTGTGTCCTGTGGGGGGGGGGGCAGTAACCCCCCGGACCCCCACGGTGATGCCACTGACGGAGGGTTTTGGGGGTGTATAAAGTATTTCCAAAAAAGACTACCCTTTACCCCTAGATGTGGCGTCACCTATTTGATTAAACACTGAAAGGAAAGCATTTTCCCCTACAGGAGATGGCTTTGGAGGTTTCTCTGTGGGACAATCACTTGAATACATGAAGAGTTGGAGACCAAATTCAGAACTACGGTACTACCAGATATGCAAACTCTCAATAAAGCTTGAACTCGTCTTACTCCAGACTGGAAACGTTCACCAGAGCTTGAAATTGCACCTTGCACAGTTTCGCAATAGTCTCTCTCAAGAAACTGAAATCTTGCCGACCTCCTGACTTGAAATCTCGCTGGACTCATTGAATCTCTCCAGAAGCTTGATCTCACCTTCGACTACCCCGACTTGCAAAATCTCATAGTGCTGGAGTTCTCATAATTGCCAAAGAGTTGATAGAAAAGTGGTATAGTCCATTGTTTGAGTTTGAAGATCAGTTGATAAACATCAAGAAATATGTCTCCCCATACACTCAGTGGCCAAAATGGCTCAATCACCCAATATACGAGGGTTTAGTGCAAGAAGGCCCATCCGCACTGCAGCCAGGGGAGGTGTTAGTTTTGGCAGGTATAACTCTTAATAACAAGACAACAGACAATGCCTTATTGCAGATGGGGCCTTCTGCACTAAACCCTCATATTTGGTTTCTCATCTTCTTCTTGTCATATCAACAAGTCATTGGTAAGACTTGTGGGGTGTCAGGATTTATTCAACGGATAAGCTGATCCGGGGCCTCGTGCATCCATGATAGGTAGACTCTGTCATTCTGCACAGTCACCATTATTTAAAGATCACAAACTTTTTGAATGTTTTTGGACATGTATAAATTAGAACTTGGAGTGTTTCTCTTAAACATTCTACTGATCATTAACCCTAATATTTTGAGAAATATTTTTTACTAAAAAGTAATATTCATAATCATTTACCAGAATATCAATGATATCACGTTAATGAAAACAAAATCACTTTGGCTGCTAAGGGTGTTAAAGGGCATCAGGCCCCCATTTTGGAATACTTTACCTACTTACCTCAAAACATAAAAATCAATCATCTCAAACATTTTAGACCTTTTCTTCAAAAATCACCTAATATTCGTATAACAGTATTGTATTTTAGATTTGAGTAAGATCTTGTTTTGGGGCATTTGTTTTTGGTTTGTTTTGCCTTTTTGTTTATCTTATGTTTTTTATAGTGTATAGAGTTGCAATAATAATGTTTCTAATTTGTTTATGTTGACATTTGATTTAAGGGAATCTGCTTCTGGTCTTTTTTGGCCTCTTGTCTTCTCCATCCATACTGTTGTGTATTTGTTATATTGAACTTTTTATGATATGGGAATAAATAATGTGATGATGATGATGATGATTCTCTACATGGCTCACTTGATGCTGGGACGGATTAGGATTTTCACTCGAAACTGACTGTGATGTACATGCACAGTTGTGATGCGCTCATTTTTCCAATTCCAAGTGAACCATGGAGGAGTTCTGTAATTCTGTTTTTAATCAATAGCTGGTATATAGGTCAAATCCAGAATTGAGTACCCGAATAAATCCCAGCAAGTGTGCTGACCGGGATTCAATCCCGGGAATTTTGGTAAATTTGCGCCACAGGCAAGCAACAAACTAAGCCACGCTCTCCCATAAAAAGTAACATCAATCTTGTTCTTAACAGTTGTAAAGATAATGGGCAAGAGTTCCTTATGTACCCCCCTTCAGCTGTTAGTGTTAGGAGATAAGGATAATGACCATCATTGTCTTCATTTTTGACACCCAATTTACTGTCAATATAACATTGCTTAGTGCTCTTGAGCAGTTTTTTCACAAGTTCAATTGGAACTAAAACTTGAGTCGTAGGTGCAACATTGGATCCCTCATTTGTTGATGAGTTACATTCCAAGTTTAAAGGTCATGTGAGGTCAAGTTGTACGATGAAAATGAAAAATTGACCTCAATTGAAAAGTTGAAGTTCAATTAGAACTAAACTTGAGTCGTAGGTGCAACATTGGATCCCTCATTTTTTGATGCAGACAAAGGTCACATGTTAAGGTCAAAGGTCATAGGAGGCCTATCATTTACAAACTGCGATGGCATGCGACACAGGTGGTCATAGGACCAATTATTTTTTCACATATTGATTTAAATCAAAGATATGCATTGTGGTACAAGGAATTTTCTGAAGCACTGCCCTGGGGGATATTCTAAGGTTTCCCAAAGGGTACATTTCTAAGGGGAAACACTGAGGTGCCATAGCACAGGGGCGGATCCAGGAATTCTCATAGAGGGGGGGCGCCCAATTTTTCAATTTTTTCATCGGTTGGAATTTCTTAAAGCAATATTAGCACATTTTTTTGAAGGGCACCCCCAATTTTTTTCAAAAATTTGAGATTTTTATACACGGTTGCATTGGTAACTGGCTAGTAAACGAGACCTGTGAATGGTTAAACTCGAAAATGTTATATGTGTCCCAACCGAAGGAATTTTGTACTAGAATCATTAGTGTCGGGGATCCCCGAACAATAATTCAACAATTCACGCTGCTGAAAACGGCCTTCCAAAATGAAATATCCGGGAAATTAGCGCCATGTACGTGTCTACCTCTCCTGAGTGTTTAATAGTTTCGGCGGAGAGTCAAGTTAGAGGTTTTTTCTCGAGGTGGCATCTATTTCATCCTGGACGGACATAAAACGTCGAATTTCCCGTACGCGTTAAGTCCAATCTGGGATCGCAATTTTAATTACAAAATCGCCTATCTTGTGATAAAATCGCATTTGTTAGCATTCTCCGTTCCGCAGGCATAGTTTCCTAGAAATTACCAACGACTGTGCAAAAATATCAAATTTTGAAAATTGGGGGCGCTCTTCAAAAAATGTGCCAATATTGCTTAAGGGGGGATTCTTTGTCAAGCATTAAAAAACGCAACAAATGAGTATAGTAACATATACTGCGTTGGCCTGGGTGCCCACAAAAAGGCATTCTTCTTGATTTACACAGCGCCCGACGCCCTGTACCATCATTGATAGAGATGTACAGGGCGCCCTGTGCGGCAAAAAGTCATTTTTATAGATCTCCAGGGCGCCTGATGCCCTATATGCGGGTGCGCCCCCCTCTAAATCCGCCCTTTTTTTTTTTTTTTTTTTTTTTTTTTTTTTTTTTTTTTTTTTTTTTTTTTTTTTTTTTTTTTTTTTTTTTTTTTTTTTTTTTTTTTTTTTTTTTCAAATTGTCAGCTTTCAGTACATTATTTCATTTCTCCCTCTAATAATTGACCACCCCATTGGGAATTCCACTGTACCAATTAATCAGGATACATGCATAATTATGTGCAAAAAATAAATGCGACTTGCATGCAAATAAATTGTCATGTGAGTGTAAGAAGGTCGTAAGTGCAATAGCTGCCATGTGATACATCTGTGTGCTGCCATGTACTCTGAACTTACCGTTTCTTTAGTCAGTGGCTCCTGAAATGGTTCTTGGGTGAATGAAGAACCATTTCAAGAGCTACTGACCAAAGACTTTGCATAATGTTTTAAAGTTTCTGATTTCTCACAACGTTAGATTTAGCTCACCTTTGGGAAGCTTTCATCCAGCTTTACTCTTGGACGTTATCAGCCCCAAACTAAACACGTGGGGGCGCTGTTGGGTTGACTATTTTTGAGCCACTAGCACCAGGGGGTGCTAGACGACTCAAAATGGAATTGTAGACTGCCGGGAGATGATATCTGCCGCCGTCTCTGTTAAGGGAACTCCTCCTGATCCTGATGTGACAAGCCTCCCTTACACCTCGTCCGAACCACGACTCATCCTGATCTCATTCTGACTTTGCATAATATTTGATGGGAATTTGACAAATGGCAGCTATTGCACTTACGACTTTTGTGCACTCACATGACGAAAAATATATCTTTGCATAACTATGTAATATGCAGAGGTTTTTGATTAGAGGTTAATGGCTGAATATTTTTAGCTTTGAGGGCATTGGCAAAAAATCAATGCATGCATGCTCAGTTTGACGACACTGGCACAAGCCCCACAGGGGCATGTATCATTGTGAGTCTGGTCAAACTGATCCAATTGCATTGATTTTTGCCAATACATGAAATAAAAATATGCAGTTAAAAGTTAGTCCTTCCTCCGTTTTCATAACCCAAGGCCACACATCTCCCAATGTAGTGAAACTACAGTAGGGAATTAATTCTTCTGGTAGCTCCGCATGGTAAAAAAATATGCAGACATTAACCTAGTTCTTAAACGTTATTACACTCCCCACAGCTGACATTTTAACAAACAAATCTGAATATGTCATGAAATCCAAAGCATTGTTTCTAAAGAAAAGATGCACAGACCCGCCCATAAAATTAATCCAGCGTTGCGCGTAAATGTTCTAAGCACACCGTGAATGCTCATTATGCATGATTTTTTGCCCAATCATATTTCTTCTCTCATAATAAATGTGTGTCAATTGTACACATAGGCTATTGATGTTCATAAATTGTAATTTATAGTCTTAAGCTATTGAGGTTTGTAAATCGCACATATGCATAAATTGTAAATTATAATCGTAAGCTATTGAGGTTTGTAAATCGCACATATGCATAAATTGTAAATTATAATCGTAAGCTATTGAGGTTTGTAAATCGCACATGCAGACTGTTGATGTGCACAATATGTGGTCTCAATGGGTGACCCCAGAGGGTGTTTTGAATCAATCAAATTTGATGCATAGCAATATGCCTATACCGTACTGTACTAAACACATGTCAGTACTTAGGGATAAAAAGTATTCCAAAAGTTTAAGAACCACAATTCACAAGACATTTCATAATCATGCAAAAAATTCCTTGAGTACTAATGCTTTGTGGGCTAAAATGAGCGTTACAGTCAGAGTTTTTATATGTTAAGAATAGGATTTTTATGTGATCACATGACCCTATTGAGGTGAAATTTCCAGAAACTGGTGCATTGTGGGATTGACTCAAAACACCCTCTGGGGTGACCCTGTGGTAAATGTCATACAAGAGGATACTCTGTAATCGAATAAAGGACATCGTTAACATGTGGGGAATAGAGAATAAAGGTATTGTTTTTAGCCTATGCCGTATATCTATTGTGTCATATCACACAGGCGACAGCATTATTTTGAGTAGAACAACGAGGCGCAGTCGAGTTGTTTTACGCTAAAATAGTGCTGTAGCCCGGGTGTTATGACACGATAGACACACGGCAGAGGCTAAAAAAAATACCTTTATTCTCATTCTTTAACACTTTTATCAAAATAAGAAGCTGTAGTAACATATTTCTAAAATTATGTTAGATTTTATTCAACTAAATACCTGAGCCTTTTAAATCATTTAGTCCATTGTTACTATGTGCCTTCGATTGGCCCGAGCAGTGCGTATGCATATCGAGTCGACGCATACGTGTTGTACCGTGTGATATCATCTCATATCACACGGCAGGAACTAATAAAATTGCGTAATCAATCTCTAGTGTTTAAGAATGTCTCATGCAAATGTCCCACAATAAAGTGATCCTGATGCAGTATCTTATGATAAATATCATGTGAGAGGATGCTCTCATACTCTAACAGAATAAAGGACATCATTGTTAACATGTGATGCTGTCCTCCAGATTACAAAATGACGAGGATCAAATGTTAAATATTCTTCTCCCAACGTTGGATAGAATTTGCTGTAAAAGTGCCTGCTTGCATTTACACAATGATTTGACATTTCTTTGAGTAGCTTAAAAGTGAATCGTAAGTCTGTAGAATTTGTATAAGGTATTTTCCCCCATGAAAATGACAAAACAAGGAAAACGGCAGTGTTGAAAGATAGGAATCTCCATTCAGTTGCATGTTGCAGTAATGTCTATACAGACAGTAAATCCAATTGTCATGGGGTCATATTGCATATCTGTGCATCTTCCATTTTGGTTAGGATGACTGTTTTTTGTATCTTCTGCCCAAATGCTTGGACCAAATTTGATCAGAAGAACTACTGAACCATATTGTTGTGAGAGGTCACATGGACTGATCAAAGAGGCATTCTTTGAATATCTATCCATTTGTTTTCCTGCCACAAAACAAATGCTACTATCACCAATTTTGGTCAGTATAAGCACTGACCCAAGGCCCATATGAGGTGTACACAGATTGGGATTCTGTTATTTTGATCAGGTTGTCTGTCTATCCGTTTTTTTTTTTTTTTTTTTTACTTTTTCGGTTGTTAACAGAAAATATCGCCCTCGCCAAGAAAATATCAGGCTCGTCTTCGACTCGCCTGATATTTGATCTAGGCTCGGGCGATATTTTCTGTTATCAACCTCAGCCATCCAATATATAATTATCCAATTGTCATGGGGTCATATTGCATGTCTGTGCATCTTCCATTTTGGTTAGGATCACTGTTTTTTGTATCTTCTGCCCAAATGCTTGGACCAAATTGCAGTCAAACTTGGTAGAACTACTGAACCATATTGTGGTGAGAGGTCACATGGACTGATTAAAGAGGCATTCTTTGAATATCTATCCATTTGTTTTCCTGCCACAAAACAAATGCTACAATCACCAATTTTGGTCAGTATAAGCACTGACCCAAGGCCCATATGAGGTGTACACAGATTGGGATTCTGTTATTTTGATCAGGTTGTCTGTCTATCCGTCTGCCTTTCTGTCCGTCTGTCCGCCATCCGTGTTCACTGCTTGTGTTCAATTTATCTGAAGTTCCGTAAGGGCGGCTACAATAATGTAACTTGGTGGAAAGAAGCCGGTCCACAAGTTCTCGCCCTGATTAGATTTTGGGCTTAAAATATGCTAATTAAGTATAATTTTCATAGTTTACGAAAATTTTCCTGCAAGGCTTGTGTACAAATTTTCTGGAGTTCCGTAAGGCATATAATGATGTAACTTGGTGGAAGGAATTGGGCTGAAGAGTTCTCGACCTGATTAGATTTTGGGCATATTTTGGACAAATTAGGTATGCAAATGGGCTAATTAATATGCAGAAAATCAGTGTAATTGCTATATTTTTTAAACTGTACATCAGATACACAAAATCCCTTAACTGCATGAAAGCCTATTATGGTGCACATCTTTTTTTGCCATTTGAAAGTATGTGATATATGCAGCTTAGGTATGCAAATGAGCTAATTAAATATGCATAATTGCTGTATCACTGAAACAGTACATCCAATAGGCAACATTCCTTCACTACATGAAAGACTAGTCTGCCATTTATCTTTTGTGCGAGTCATAATTAGGTCAAAGTGCATATGGGCCAATCAAAGGGGCATTTCGTCATGCAATTGATCTAATTAAATATGCCTAATTGCTGTATCACTGAAACAGCACATTGCAAAATTTCTGTGTTACATGGAAAAGGGGGGTGTTGGGGAGGGGTGGGGTGTTGAGGAGGGGTGGGGTGTTGAGGAGGAGGGTGGAGTGTTGGGGAGCGGAGTGTTGGGGAGCGGAGTGTTGGGGAGCGGGATATCTGCAATCCTCCATCTGCTTGAATAACTTTTTGGGGAAACCCTGTACTCATACAGTTGCAATCTGGTGTGCGGCTCTTTGTCTTACAGCTATACGTGGGGAAAGCAGGCGAGACTTGTGGTTCGAGAACCGCCTTGTTAAGAAAAATTATGTAGTAAATCACCGATAGTGCTTTTAAAGCATTATGTAATTGTAATGTTACTTTTGGAACAGCCTATATATGTATGATATGTGTATCATATTATTTAAATCATGTACATTATTTTGTACAAATGTGGATATATGAAAAGTATGTAAATGTATAGATCGACATAAATTAGAACAATAAAATACATCATACATAGATGTCATCTTTGAAACTACAGTGAGTTTTGTATTTATTTATATGAATTCACTTTCATATTTTGTACACACTTTGTGGAAAGCTGTGTAGGGCTTGCCGCACCCATGTTTTGTAAAATATTTTTCAATCGATACATGCTTCACATATGTAATATCATCCAGATAGATAATGCCAATGACTGCTCAACTATGCACATGACAGAAAAAAAATTGTTGTATATTTACCTGGTTCCAATCCTAGATATCCACTATCAGTGATTCATCCGAAAGAGTCAAAATATTTGAAATTTGCAGGAATTTCTTAAAAGTGAAAGATAAGTCTGTAGATTTCTAAAAAGTTACCTTTTCCAACTGAAGAATTGGGAGAAAACGTCAGTGTTCAAATATAAGACTCTCCATTCAGTTACGTGTTGTAGTAAGTGTCCGTACGGACAGTAATGACTAATATATCCGATTTTGTCCTCGTTAGGTTGCTTCTGGCCTTATCATTTGTAGGATGTGTTAGGGTGCCTGTATTTGTTAAAGACATGCAAAAATCTGATTTTTGATGAATTTCTTTATTTTCTGATTTAACAAATCACTGATAGTACCTTTTTAATGTAATGTGCAAAATTGAATTGTTATAGGTGTTTTGTCAGTTCTTGTAATTATTTTGTGTAATGAGGTCATTGGCCTTTATACAATATAATCCCCCTTTTCGGATGGAACAAACAAATAGATCAGTTGCAACTTACGGAAATATGAAAATCATTGGCCAATTTCCTCAACAAAGTACCTGGGAATTGAGATCAAATTCTACATTATCACATGACACAATTTTTTTCCTGTATGCCAAAGAAAACATGAAAATGCACAGCAATAGAACAATTCTGTAATTTGGCTTTATCTTATTACAACTTTGTCTTCAGTTAAACTCTTATTTAATAAGAAAAACACTTAAATACAGACTTTTTCAAACAAGATTTATTCGAAATTTTATCAATTACACTTTGTTCAGTCTCTAGTTTGGGGGTGACGTCATGGCGCGACTTTGCATTTGCTCTAGCGTTTAGATTGCACCGCCTTTGTTAGCGTGCGTAAATGCTTCAATTCCAAGGTTGACGCGTGCGTTTCTTGTGTTCAAAATCTAACACGCACAGTGACGTCACCCCCAAACTTGAGGTCGAACAGAGTATAGTCATCTTTGTATTATAGTAAATTACATTTGAATCAGAATCCTTGAATAACAAATGATGGAGCTGGCCTCTGAAAATACCAGGTGTAGGTGAATTTTGAATAACAGTTTTGAGTTTAAAGAGACATGAGGACATTTCCAGAAAGAAGCGCCCCCAATTTTTGTCGAACCCCGTTTTTTACACATTTGGAATGCTGACCAATGTATTAGATCACACCTGAAGTGAATAAGCTGAATACGCCGTCTTTATGTCATAGATGATGATTTAGTATACATAGTTTCTGTCGTGCACGTCAGGAATTCAAAGCATGGTTTCTATGGGTAACGATTACAATAGCAGGCAAGTTAAAAAAAAAAAGTTTGCTGTTTTCCTTTGTACTTATTTGTCCAATAAACCTTTGAAACATTCTCGGTAGGTGGTCTACAAACCGATCCAGTGAAATTTGAGAGAAATTTGTATCCTAAAAAAAATCTCCCGTCACTTTATTCCATTCAATTCACCATGAAATTACAGTTAAAGTTTGGTGTAGGGATTACATTGACTTTTTACAACGTCTAAAATGGATTTATCAGTAGAAGCAGGGCATAGGACATGCCAATCCAACAGCAACAGCAAATACAAAAACAGCATCTCCATCCAGCGTAACCCAAGTTTTTCAAAGACTTAATGGTAGGCAAGGCCCTACTCACTACTCTGCTAATATTGATGGTTAACCATTAAAACAGCAATTTTTGTCAGTATCTTGGGAAAGCAATGGATTTGAAAGCTGAAATTTCAGAAAAATAATGATAAAAATATGGCCTTGCACCTGATATTACATGGTTTGAGAATCGACTGAGGTTTTAGTGCCATAGTGTGAAAAAATTAATTTCCGAGCAAAAATAACCATGTTTAATTTTTAAATTGTCCTTTCTAGGGTAAAATTGTTTGTAGTTTATGAATTTTTAATCGAAAACCCTGTATCATACAATATTTTGCTACAAAATATTGATTTGTGGCCAATTTTGTCCGAAAATCACACTTTTCGGGTGACAAAAATGTTCACCTACCAACTTTGAATACTTACAGAGTCTACAATATACATTTATATGACCCTTTATAATGTTAATATATTAGTTAAAGGTAATAACTTATGGATTCAAGTATTTGTTTTATCAATTCATAATTTGCACACCAGAACCATTCAAATTTGACATGTCCCGTGACAAACGACATTCAAAATTTAGCACTTTCGAACAAAAATTTTGCTTTGCACAATCACATCTCTGGAAAGGAAGGATCTACAGTGATGGTTCACCTGTCAGTTTATGCAGAATTTAATAAGCTTCAAATTGATACCTAATTTGCTTCATTTTAAGTATAGGAATAATTCCAAAAATACAAAAATG